>JAUBWS010053767.1:0-17255 GCA_032270445.1 Darlingtonia californica
CGAACAGAGTAAACAAGAATGTTTGTAGCCTTTATTTGGCTCACATCATGTTTCATGGTGCATATATACCAAAGCGAATTTAGCTGACCTTGTATGTGAAATACAAACCAGGAATTTCTTGTGTCCTTTACTTGTTATTCTCTCAAAAACTTGTTTTTTTATTTTCAGGACAGACTTTCCTTTGCCGCAAATTGACAGTGTCATATTTCAGAGTTAAAACAGGTTATCACAATTTGCAAGTCTTCATTTAACCGATGTTGTGGTGTATCATTGCTGTGTCATTATTAAGGGTGTAACTTTCAATAAATTCAAACAAACAAGGAATGATGAAGATTAGGCCGAACAGAGTAAACAAGAATGTTTGTAGCCTTTATTTGGCTCACATCATGTTTCATGGTGCATATATACCAAAGCGAATTTAGCTGACCTTGTATGTGAAATACAAACCAGGAATTTCTTGTGTCCTTTACTTGTTATTCTCTCAAAAACTTGTTTTTTTATTTTCAGGACAGACTTTCCTTTGCCGCAAATTGACAGTGTCATCTCAATGGCTATCAAGAAAGAACCCCCTGATTTTGGTTCATACAATTTCCACATCAAATTTTCACCTGAAAAAGATGATATTGACCCAGATGAAGCGCATCTTATTGCTCAATCCCTAGCAATTCCAACTGAAGATGGACAATGCAACCAGATAAAGTATGAAACTAACGAAAGTATTGCTATTGAGCCACTATTAACAGATTACAGTTGTCCACTTGGTAGTGTGAATGAAATAACTAATCATGACAAGCAAATATCTTCTAGTCTTAAAGCATCTGTTGATGAAAATGTTTTGAGCTCCTCAGATAATGAAACTAGCGAAGATGAGAAATCAAACAAAGATACATCAGACTCTGAATATGTTCCGGATGAAGATGACATTAGCAGTAGTGATCTGAGTGATGCAGATTCTGAAATTCAGTCTGAAAGGATGAGACAACAGAACCCTCGTCAAACCATTGGAGAGTCTAGCAATCTCCAACTTTTGAATTGTCCATTGACCATACCTTCTACAATTAAACTTTCAAGGGGTGAAGCTGGCACTTCAATTACTAAAAGTAATGTACTTTCCACACACAACGTACCTGCTAAAGATCCAAAAAGTGTTTCTAATATTTTTACTCAGAAAACACCTCAATCAAGCATGATAACAACAACATCAACAAAACCAAATTCTGATAAACATAGCATTTCAGGAAGTCACCAGTTGAATACTCAACAACTCGTTAACCTCCTTCCAAGATTAGCACCAAAAAATCAGTTATTCCTTCATAATGCTTTTTTTGGTTTGCAAAAGAACAGCTCGCCCACAAATCAGAAACTGCTAGCCAGGACTTTAACAACAGTGAGGCCCATATTTCCAACAAACTGTTTGTCCACAAAACAAAAATCACATAGCAGAAATTTGGTAACAACAAGCCACTCACTGCCAAACTACAACAGTAAAAACTGTGTACCCACGAATCAGAAACGTCAAACTAGAAATTTTGCAACACTGGGACAATTACTGCAAAATCATAACAATAAAAACGGTTTGCCCACAGAGGAGAAACTGCAAACTAGGAATTTAGTAACAGTGACCCACACAATGCCAACCAACAACACTAAAAATTGTCTGTCCACCAACCAGAAACTACCAACAAGTTATTTAGTACCTACTAGCCACACATTGCCAAACTACAACAAGGCATTAAAAGGTAAATAGCTAATGTACTCTATTTTTGTGATGACTGATTGTTTAGTCAAGCTGATTGTCTACTTGCAAAAGTGTGAAAATGGCTTTTGGTTGTGAAAAACACACCAAAAAATACAAGGTTTTTTTCTGTTTATTTAAACTTTGTTTAATCTCAATGAAAAAGAGATCGCTTTCTGATAGAAATTAAGACCTTAATAATATACCAATTTTCGGAATATATGAAATGTATAATCTTAAGTAGGTACAGTATAGTTCAACTATAACCAGTTTGGTACGCAAAGTCTTCAAAGAGATCGCATATTCAAGAAAATCTTTCACTGAAATCAATTGTGGTCGGCTAAAGAAGGCCTATACCCTGGGAAGATCTGAGGGAGCAGTTTCATTGCCATGACTAAAAATACATGAGTGTCTAGCCTGGAAATTATTACTATTTTGAAGGCTGTAACTGTTCGATATCAAGATGAAAGATTTACTGCAAATAAGAAGGACCCAAGTTGTGCATACATTTTATAGAGTAAAGTATTAACTGGAAAACATTCAACGTTTGGTATAATTCAAATCAAACATTCAGATCATTAGGACCTGGTTGGATGCAAGCCCACACCCTAGCATTTATAGTGCTTTTGCTCCAGCAACAGGTCTACTGGTCCTTGGGAATCATGGCTTTAAACTCAAATTAGGTAATGCGATTGATGTTTATAGTTTTCTCGTCAAAACTACACCAATGCTTACCAGAGATAGTGACAGAGTACCAAAGGGTTTCTGCCACCTCAAGTGAATTTCAGGGAAAAAGGAAAACTCTATGAATCAGGGATAATTCAGGAGATTTTTCTCTTTTAATGCGAAGGCTGACCAAGAAAAACTTGTATTCTAGTAGGTTATTTTGATCCCTGATTCAGATATGAAGCTCTTACCACTGTCAGTTGAAGTCAACTTTACAGTGGCTTGTGTTATTATTTCTAAAGTATGTTGGACCTTTTTAAGCAAGCAAGTATAGGGAAAATTTCTAGATCATTTTCTAATGCTGTAATAACAGATCGGGGAGAAAAATCAATTTTATCCCAAGATTTGGCAGTATATTGCTAAAAATCATATCATGATAACAACCTTGCTTTAGAAGAGTTTCAAGACTTTGACTAGTCGTGATAATTAGGTACTGGAAACTTCCAAAAGAAAATATTATCATTTTTCTGTGTTATTTTGATATATTTAGTGGCTTTTCTAGGTTGTTTCGATTTGTTTTGTGTTTTGGATCGTTTGGTCGTTTTAGTTGTTTCGGCTTGTTTCGGTACGTTTCAGCTTGTTTCGGGTTGTTCCATCTTTTGAAAAAGATTAAGTGTAATAAAACAATTAAACAACGTTGAAATACCGCGGGCCTACTAGCCCCCCCCCCCCCCCCCCACAATCAGGGTTAATGCTCTCAAATGAATTTTTAGGGGGCTTACATCCTGGAGGGCTGTCTTCTTTTGAAAGATACTCTTCCGATACTAAGTTTCATGTTTTGTTTTTAGACTTGTATCAATATGTATCGCAACTGTCACCACCAAAACAGACCACGTCTTCTACCATATCCCTTGAACATCCCAAGCACTCAACAACAAATCCAAATTTTCAGTCGATGCAAGTGACCACAAAACAAATAAACATTCCAGCAAATTCAACTTTTATGGAGAAGACAAGCCATATTAGTAATGTGAATCGATCTGATGTAGTTCAAAAACTTAATTTGATTGTTTCTGGTGCCAGTGCAACAGGTCAGGCAAATCCACAAATTGTGGATAAGCTTAAACGTATCGCTATGCCTACATCAAGAACTTTCATTTCACCGAATGTGGTTGTCCAGAATACAAAAACTACTCCCCAAATCAGTCAAAAGACTTCTTTACAAAACGATGTAAGTCATTTGATTTTTTTAAACTGTTAATTACTTATTGTGTTGTTTTGAAACCCACTACAGTGTGTCCTAGAAAAAAATACTACATCGGAACGACCGCGTAACCAGCGGAACGAGCAAGGAACGATCACGGAACGATCATAAAAATCGCCCGGAACGACCCAAGTCATAAATGCAAGATGTAGCCAGGGTCATAATTTGGTTTCGTGTAAATTCATTTATCAATTTTGTTCCACATTTTACGCTAGAAACTTGAAATTTGGTATAGAGATAGCTCGCAGGAAAAAATGTTGAACAAAGGAACTTGGCCATGGTATATTGACATCATTGATGTACACTCTCTATTTGCTACTAAATTTTAAATCTATATCTTAAGTATTCTATGATGAATTTTTGGAAAACGTTCGCCTCGGTAAGAAGTCCCCTAATAAAGCGGGTTAACCTTAAGATACGATACTCGAACGAAAAATTCTCTGCTCTATTTTTGGTCGTTCGGTTCTTTCCGTGGTCGTTACTTGCTCGTTACGCCCTTTCCGTGCTCGTTCCGCGGTTGTTCCGGTTGTTCCTCGTTTTAGTAACGTCGCATTGACGATTATAGATCATTGCTCAAAAAAGAATATAGACATTGCTTAATTTGCGCAAAGTTTAATGAAGATTTAGCATTTTTTCTGGAACACCCTGTACAACATAGCCATTTTGCAATAGTAGAAACTTTGGTTGGAAACTTTTCCAAAAATTAATATTAGGGGGTTGGAATAATAGAGGGGGGGGGGGGGGGGGATAATGACGCAAAAACTTTTTTGGTACAAATATAATATAGGAAGAACAAAATGCTGTCATATCCTTCAGGCTCGCAAGTTTTCTCTCGTGATATAAAATCATTTGGATATAAATTCAAGTCTCGTGGGGGACCTCCCAACTGCAATTTTAAACTTGCATATTTATCGCCTTTTTAATTTATTTAGTTATTCAGTTATTGACTACCATTTTTCAATACTGATTGTTTTATATACACGCACAATTGTTTTGAAAATAAATACACTTTTTCGGGAAACTTAACTGGCTTCATCTATCAATCAATATATGTTATTTGGTTTATTTGGTATTTTAGATTCAAGCAAAGTATGGAGGTGCTGGTAAGCCTTACACTCTTGTCCCATTACAATTTGTTACTCAGCACTCATCAAACAATAACAATATTGTCACCACCTGCCAAAATGACATGAACCGACCTGCATCAATAACATCATTCCCATCAAATCACTTTAAGACTTCACAGCCTAACTTATTAAAACTCGTTTCTGATGTCATTCCAAGACAAAAGAAGATCCAACATCAGCCACCGTCTATCACGTCATCATCCGTTGAAACGAGCAGTCATTTCAAGAAACACATATCTATTCCACCTATCTCACATTGCCAACAAAGTTTACCCATCGTATTTCCAATTAGTCAACCAAATTTCCAACCAACTATCCTTCCGAAGCCTTCTAAACAAGTAAGAACAACATCCAGCACAATTCACAATAATACAAGAAATGTGTCAACAGTCATTCCTTGTGCAACAGACAGTAATAGAACGAATGTATTTTGTGTCAACTACAGCAGAAATAATGCTCATGTTGAGAATGGTGTTCTCTCGACCACTGGAATGAATACAATGATCCACCAAGGTCCTATGTTTCATCAAACTCAAAACAAGCTTGCTAGATCCACTAAAGAGCTTCTTCCAGTTATCATGGTTTCAAATTCTCTATTTCAAACACCAACAGAAAGTTGTGAACCACCCACTAGCCAGTCATCCATACAAAACCACAATGCAGTAATATTAAAGAAAAGTAATGAGCATACAAACCGATTAGCGACAAGTACGCAATCATCGTCCAATAACTTGATGGCTATACCAACCGATTCAACGGTGAAACAAAGCACTATAAATGATTTATCGGTGAAGGTTTCAATATTGTCAAAAATTCTAGAAACTCAGTCTGCTAACAGTATAAGCAAAGACACAACATGTTTGGTTGCACAAATTGAAGAGCTTGTCACTACTTTGAAGAAAGAGAGTGCTCCAACAAATACTACAGGTTAATGTTTTCAATTTACATGACGTTTTCTCTAGTGAGATTCTGAATTTTTTTAAGATTAACAAACACGTACCTCTATTTCAACTTTTATAGTTAAATATGCAATCCCCCTATAATTCAGCTTAGCTTCTAAAAATTTAGACGTTTTTGTAGGACCAAAGCCATACATTTTCCATTGAACCCGTTTCTGCATTCGATACGTCACATTCTAACATTTCGGAACCCCTCCCTCTTTTTAGCCAAAAATAACTTTGTAAGCGTTTCTCTTCTTCTGAAGGGCGGGCGCCCGGGAGTAGAGATATAGTACATTTGAAATAAAGACTTCGTGTTTGTTTTGCGTTTTGTTTCGCTCTTTTTGTTTGTTTATTAATGGTATTTAGTGCATTGTTGATCGTTAGGCGAAGATATTCAAATGCGTTGTTCGTTTCAGAGTTTTATGAAATCATTTCCATGCCGTTTCGTTTTTTGAGTAGTTTGAGTACGATTCGACTTGTACGGTACAAGTTCGCATTAAGCAGGACTTAATTTGTGGTGCACTTAGAATTTCGGTACGACTCTACTCTGAGTTTGATTTTTGTGTCGATATACTTATTATTAGGATTAAATTTTGCAGGGATGAAAGTTGGAAACAAGTTGATTTTTTCCTCGCGAAAATTTTAAAAGACGGCCTGATCCGTTTTTAAATTTCTAATCTACTAAGAAACTTGCCAAAGGAAGAATCTGCTATACTTTCATAGGAAATACCATGTCATTTTTTGTTGTTGTAGCAGAAAAAACAGCACTGGATATAGCATCAACTTCATACGAAAAAATGTCAGCACGAACACCAGTCATGACCGAAAGTAACGCGCAAAGGAAATTCCCTTCAGACAGAGCACCATTCAGGGTCGAAGATGGCGCGCAAAGGAAACTCCCAGACAGAGTGCCAGTCATGACCGTAAGTGATGGGCAAAGGAAACTCCCTTCAGACAGAGCACCATCCAGGGTCGAAAGTGACGCGCAAAGGAAACTCCCTTCAGACAGACCACCAATCAGGGTCGAAAGTGATTCGCAAAGGAAACTTTCTTCAGACAGACCACCAATCAGGGTCGAAAGTGACGCGCAAAGGATACTCCCTTCAGACAGAACACCATTCAGGGTCGAAAGTGACGCGCAAAGGAAACTCCCTTCAGACAGAGCACCAGTCAGGGTCGAAAGTGATTCGCAAAGGATACTCCCTTCAGACAGACCACCAGTCAGGGTCGAAAGTGACGCGCAAAGGATACTCTTTTCTAACTCTGACACCATTTCACCTGTTGCTTCAAAGAAAAGGTTTCCTTACATCTTGCCCTATCCGAGCAACTCAAGGGGGCATGTGACATCGCTACAATCTAATGCTGGTTATACCTCCAAGAAACAAAGCAATCTTCTAAACAATTCTTCCACTCATCCAAGTAAAATCAAGAATTCCTCGGGAACTTTGAAATACGCAATTCCCAGACAGCCTAAACTTGATTACACATATCATATACCACAACAATCCAAACAAAATGTCACTTTTCTTGCCACTCCTAAACTTCAGCAAATTCCAAATATGAAAATTGCATTGCCTTCTTTAAAGCCAAGTTCCGTAAATATCGCTACATTATCAAAAACTATGATGTTAGAGAAAAACAATTTTAACAAAACTCCTGTCACTTTGAGGCAGTTGTCTAATCCCATTGTTGTAAATTCAAATGCTCTTACATCAAAGGCTAAACAAAATCTTAGCACATCCCTTTCCTCTTCAAACGCTATCACTCCAATAAAGTCTCCAACACTTTTTAATCAATTACAACGAGTCACGTACCAGCAAGACAAAAACGGGAAACAGTTTGTCATTCTTCAACCATTGAGTCAGATTTCAACATTAGTATTACCGAAAAATCTGTCGTCCCAATCACCCATCAAGAACATGCCACCAATCATAACAAATATCCCTGACCAGACCATGTACAAAGAAATCCAAAACGCTCGTCTTAAACTGAAACGTAAAATCCACACATTTCTTCCTGATTCTAAAGATCGACGCTTTTTATCGATGCATGGCTTGGAATTATGTATGGACGAGCTGAAATCAGATTATTTCAATCTTCAGAAGTCAGTGGTGACCAAAAAACAATCATTAAAGGAAGCTGTAGCTCATCATTTACCAAATAAATCAAGAAAAATAATACGAAAACCCTTGCCGAATTCATTGCAAATGATCGATATTGTTTCGGAGAGTGAAGATGAATTTTACTTGGATGTAGACAAGACTACGGAAAATTACTCCAACATACCATTGAAAAGAAAACGAATATGTGATGCTGAAGATAATTCGTTAAATGACAAGCCAGTGTACCTTTCTGATTCCGATGAGACTGTGTCAGTTTCTTGTGAAGATATAGAGAAAGAAATGTTTTTTTCTAAACTTGAAGAATTTTTAGAACAACAAGAAAATGACGACGATGGTCATGATGCGATGCAAAAATTGCGGTCTTTCAGTTTGCATCCGATGTTGAATCCACGAGTTGTTATTACGCCAATTGCCAGAGATACCTTGTTGTAGCTGGGAATATTTACAATGTTTTGATGATGATTCCATATGCTTTTCAAACTTACGTTAGGAGTATTCTGAAGGTGATACCATTTATTTTTTATGATCGCCTTCCCAGTTTCTAACTTTCAACTCGTTTTGATTGTTTGTTTAATTTTTTATTCTTTACGGCGATTTAGTAAGTTTATTTGTGCAGAAACACACCTTCTCACAATACCGTTTACTTTAATCGGAGAAAATAATGCGAGAGAATTTTTTGCGACTTTCGCGATTTTTGGTCTTCGCGAAAATGAAATACTTGAAATAGAATACTAAAAGGAGCAAATGTTTGTAAATTCTAGCATGTCTTTTTTGTCATCACCGTAAAAAAAGTTGGAAAAATCAATATTGCGAAGCTTTTTGAGGTTAGCAATTCGTGAAAATGAATCCACACCGAATTTTTTGAAATGCCAATTCGCCAGAATTAATCCAAATGACTTGGCGAGTTTTCGACCTCGCGAAAATTTCCCTCGCATTGTTTTCTCCGATTAAAGTAACCGTTGATATATTTACTAACCTTTGTTTTGAGACATCGCATCGCCTAAAATACTATCTGTGGCTATTGTCATTTGTTACTCTTAAAAATGGTCAATTAGATTGTGTAAGCTTTCGTGAATCCTAGGTGACCATGGTAGTTAAAATGCCTACATTAAAACGAGGCTGTTGGATGTTTACATAGTAAGAAATCCAACAATAATGAACGGTATTCCAGGAAAGGTGTATTGCATGCTAAACGAATTTGCTGGGAAATTTATTTATTCGCGGTCCTACTTTAATTGCAATTTTTGTGATTCGTTTTTTTCCTTTTTGATACGCACAAGCAATCAATAATGATTTTTTGTTCTACTCCGCCTCGTTTTCAATACTATATGCTATGACAACCAATTTCCTTGTGGTTAGTCATTATCTTTATCATATTTAATATATAGTGTAGTCAAATCTGTTTGCATTTTAACCTGGAAAAAAATAATATAAAGCTGAAATTTGGCACAGATCAGGCTGAGATATGAGCAATTGAAGGGTAAAATATGACTGTTTTTGCCTATTTTCTGCTGACGTCAGAACGTTTAACTTAACATGTCACAAAATTCATTTCAAAAGCTTCAGCTGAAAAATGGTATGGTTTGTAGGGTTTCCGTAAGCGGTTGTCGAGTAATTTGTCTTTTAATGCAAAAAATCGCTGATTTCAGTGTGTAATAACTCGACAACGGCTTATGGAAACACTACAAACTATACCATTTTTCAGTAGTACTATTAAAGTCAGCTGAATCTTTTGAAATAAATTTTGTAACCCCTTAAGTTTAATCAAAAGTGCTGACGTCAGCAGAAAATAGACAAAAAGAGTCATATTTTACGCTTTAATTGCTCATATCTCAGCCTGAAATGGTCCAAATTTCACAAAAAGCCCCATTTTTTCATATCTACTCTTCATGCTCTATGTCGTGGAGCAGTTAGATTTTATAAATTAGAACCTTCAAAATTTCACTTCCAAAGGGGGGAACATTGATAACTTCTACAAGTTTTAAAAATGGCGAATTTCTCGTTTTCTACAGGAGGTATCAATAGGGCTTTTGTTTTGGTCATCTACATATAGAATAGAGCAAGTTTGCCAAATTTTCGCGAATTTCAGTCCAGGACCGTAAAAAATTTTGAAGTTCAAATGACAAATATGTTTGTCATCGACAGTTGAGTGGTTAATTTGTGAATTTTTGTTTGGATGTTTTACTACTTTCGTTAGGTTGATTAATGTATATATGTAAGTTTATGTAAATTCTTAGTAATTGTGTTATATGTAAATTAATTTGTACATTTTGTTGCTATTTTTTCACATTCATTTTTGAAAGATGTATTCTGTTCTTCATATTCTTGTTTTTCTATTTCTCCTGGTACCTTTGTAAACGTAGATAGTATCCGACAGGGGATTGGTCGTTAATCGGCAAGAAAATTCTACTTTAATCGAAAAAAAATTTTGATCTATTATACAAAACGAGAACTTTTTTAGCATACTAGAGAGTCACCTTTTTTGGATAATATATTTTTATAAAAGAGGTCAGTGATTCAACCGCTTCATTTGAGTTTGCGACTTTGTAGTTATTCCAAATTTACTATTAAAGACCGAAGTTTTTAACGTGGTTAACTTTCGTGAAAAAAGTAAAAATAAATAGTTTACCCGATAACAAAGGATAAGGCATGTATTTTTATTTAAGTCAAGATTTTACAAATTTTGTTATTTTTCATATCGTTTGGATGTTGTAAAACTTTCAATATAAAGTAGTAATCACAATTGGTGTCAGTCTATTTGACCTGGTCATGTTTATACACACAATAACAAGTAGAAAGAAAAAAACAGCTCGTTCCCAATCCCTTTTCTTTATTTACAATATTATTTACGTGAATGTGGCCTAGGAATGAAATTGACTCGGTTGTATTTCCGTGTTCATTTGTTAGGTGGTGTGAATTAATGACCTTTCTACATTGAATCATATCTTTAGTCAACATAGCCTTGTTTATAAACATGATGACGTCACCTACAATCCACATTTTGTCACCTCCGAGCATATTTTGTGTCATATTTTTATGAAGTCCAATGGCGAACAGTTTTAAGCTGCTCAATTCAAATTGGTGGATTTTAGAGAGGTTTTATGAGGCTGTATTTAAAAAAAAACATAATTTCAAGAATTCATTTGTTTTTATTATTTGGTGATGCCTTCACGTTATGTATATTAGGTTGATGATTCATTTTGTTGCAGTAACATCATCGTTGATAATAATGAAATATAAAAGTGAAACATTGACCATATGAAAAAAATAAATACAATCAAATGTGTAATTGTGCAGGTGTAAATTATGTTTTTTTGATTGGTACAGTAGATAAAATGTACACAAATAAGTGCGTATAATCAAGGTGAGCGGTAAAGTACTCCAAATTTAGTGTAACAGATTGTGTTGTTATTTTATACATAAAATTGTTCATCATGTCTTTAATTGCTCGTGATATTTTCGTGGTGTTTCGATTTTTATGTGATTTTTTAATTTTTTGTTTATTTTTTGCAATTTTTTATGATTTGCTTAGTTTTTCCATACTGAAGGAGATTTTTTTGGTTATTTAACCTCCGAACTAGGGGGTGTCAAACCATCCATCACTTACATAACTTACAAAACTGTACATACTAATACACATTTGTAAGATAATATGGCTAATTGAGCTAAGAAAAACTGGGTGATTTAAGTTAGATGTGTAGATATTAAGCAATACTGACATTTTAGTTAAAAATTCGAACAAATTCTTCAAAAAGGAAATAGCAAGGAAATGTTATTTGCGAAAAAAAAAACGTATTATATACTGTTGGAAAGATAATTATTATCAGTAATAATCAAGTTATGATATGATGTGATAATTGCCGTGGCCGAAAAGTGCACAAATAAATCTTTGGTGCTCATACTTTAAAAAGTACGCAAAAAAAATAAAAAGACGCAAATAAAATAAAAATTACGCAAAAAAAAGTACGCAAATGACATGAGAAGTACGTAAAAAAACAAAAAGTACACAAAAAAAATCTACACCTAAAATACGCAAAAAAATATATCAGAGGGCCGTGCATGACCATTTCATGGATAGTTCCAATTTACCGGTGCCGAAGTAGACACACGGTGTTGCTGCTGCTGAACGCAGATTTAACCCTGTTAATACCGTGCTTTTTAGGGGGAGTTGGAATAGTAGAGGGGGGGGGGGGGGGCTGGAAAAAATCTCGAGAATTAATAGTAGTGATATTGACCAGGACAATAATATAAAGCAAAATCATAACATTAATGAATTATTACAATGTAACAGCTTCTGAAATGGAATTTTTTGCCAAAAATAATTAGCGGGGCTGGAATAAAAATGTCCTGGGTGGAAAATAGTCAGAACCACCTTAAAATTTCCTAAGAAATCCTTATGAAGTTTTCAAATTTGAACTGACAATATCTTTTGAACCACTACATCAAATAACTTTAAAACTCACAGAAGTTAGATACTATTAGTAGTTTTTAAAAACGATTTAATGATAGATTGATTATTTATTATGACGTCATAATGACGTTATCAATGAAAACTAAATTTTACAATATTTTAGCTAACTTTAATGCGTAATTGTGACCAAAATCATAATGTAACCCAAAAAATCGCAAAATGTATTAAAGTTCAATGTTTTAACTTTTAGAATCTGAAATCAGAAGTGAAATATCTTTAGTAGTTTAGGAGTGATTAACTTTTAAAAATATGTCTATTTTGACCGAAAATATCTTTATGATGACGTAAGCAAAAAATGATTACGTCAGCTAATATTTCTTTGTTTCAACTGGTTTAGTTTATGATGCAGAGTATTCCTACCAAGTTTCGTTAAACCAGAAATTATCAAAGGTTGGTTTGTTGGTGTTTGCGTACTTTTTATTTTTTTTGCGTACTTTTTAAAGCATGAGCACGAAAGACTTATTTGTGCACTTTTCGGCCACGGTAGATTATTTATTTTAAATGATGTGATTACTTACCAAAGATAGCCTCTTCAGTTGTTCTACATGAATTGTTATCAATAAGCCTTTGATGGAAACACCTCAGGGTACCATGTAGAATTAACAGTGCTTGGTGAAATTCAGTACCGAAAGCCTCGCAAGGGATTCGAACTCTGCGACCAGCGCCTTAACCTCTCGGCCACGGCTCCAGTGAAAAAATTAATGACTTCATTTTGTTTCTTTATGATGATAGACTCGTCTGTCAAGTTTCGTTGAAGAAGCACTACTTCATTGGGCTTTTCCAGAAAAAAATTGTTCACCCTATGTTGAGAATATGGTCTTACATAGAAAATATCATGACCCCTGGCTGTTCAAAAATAATAACTCGACCCCCTGGATTTGTCCTATTTTCGCATTGAGACCTCCTGGACATCCACTCTTTTGTCAATTTTGACAGGTGTGACCCCCTGGAAATTCGATTTTCAGCAAAGTATCACCACCTGGACGTCCACAATTTGTGACAGTGAGCACCCCCTGGACGTCTGATATCCTCAACATAGGGTATAACGTTTTTTTCTGGAAAAGCCCACTCAAAGCTATGGCGGACTTAACATAATAGGCGTAGAGCTACAATGACGTCATAAATTCTCGCCTTGAGGCGTTTTAACTCGTGTAATTCTCTTAATTTCAACCAAGCAAAACTCTTGTTCATGACAAAATGATCTTTCCAATGGTACCGTATATATTTTGTCATATTTTGCAAAAATAAAAGTTGAGGCTTCGTGACTCGTGATACGTAAATTTTCTCAACCTGACCAATGCAACGATTTTGTTCAGGACAACATTATCTGTCCAACAGTGTATAATATATTATTTTTAGTTTTCGCAAGTAAAATTTTCTTGCAAAAAAGACGCTGATATCAGCAACCACGTGACAAAGAAGTGTCTCTCTCAAAAAATGTTTCAAAAATGCTAAACAGTAAATGTGTTGAGTTTCAGCGATCCCACTGCTCGATATTTGTGTTTGTTTTCATACCTTACGCATGCGCAATCGCTTTTTGTGTTACCACATGTGCTTGTAAAATGATATTCATCCGGTTGGAAAAGGTTAATGCGTTTGCATGACTGACTTTTGGTGACTTTAAAAGACTTGAATAACTTTGATAGCTTGAAGTCAGTAGCTGAGGATTTTTTTTATTATTCCAGTTTTTGATTCGTATATTCGGTATCGCTCAACTGATCCGCGGTTTGAGGTTTTCCTACTTCGCTTGCACAGAAAAATGTTTTAAACTGCTTTTTCTGGAAATGTCACTTTTAGACTTTGTGTCCAAGATATTTCTGGAACAAATAGTAGATAAAATGGCTAATTAACTGATCCTAAGACTGTCAGAAAAAACTACAGCAAAGCAATTATGTGATGAATGATAAACGTGATAGCGATTTTTTGTATCATCTAAAGTTAACCGTTTAAAGTCGTGCTTCAAGTGAAAATCAGTAAATTTTTTTGGTTCAGGACATGCATCTAGATAACAGAAAGATCCAATTGATTTGATATAGTCTATCAGCTGGAGGGGGTCAACCTTGACTATTTGTTAGAACAAATAATTCAGATTATATCATGTAGTAGTACGCCTTAGGTTTCCGAAACGAATTGTGGGACTGTCCGAAATTTCTTGTGGGTGTGTATTTTACAGACCAAAAGTCAACTTTTAAGCTGTAAAAGTTACTTACTCCCTTTGAAAGTGAGATTTTGAAGGTTTGAATTCGAATATTTTGACTGTTTCAGTAGATAAAGAAACCTATGCAGTGTGAGTGCATTTTTACCATATCGGGAGGATTTGCAGCTGATCAACGTCGTTGACGATATTCCAGTCGTTGAAGTAAAAAACACCCCCTAACCTGGAAAAAAATAAAATAAAGCTGAAATTTGGCACAATTGCTCCATTCTATATGTAGATGACCAGAAAAAAAGCCCCATTGATACCTCTTGTAGAAAATGAGAAATGCACCATTTTTAAAACTTTTAGAAATTATCAATGGTCCCCCCTTTAAAAGTGAAATTTTAAAGGTTCTAAATTATAAAATCTAACTACTTCATGACATAGAGCATGAAAAGTAGATAGGAAAAATGGGGTTATTTGTGAAATTTAGATAATTTAATGGTGAGATATGAGCAATTAAAAGGTAAGATATGACTGTTTTGGATATTTTCTGCTGACGTCAACACTTTTATTCTAACTCAACGGGTCGCAAAATTTATTCTAAAAGATTTAGCTGACTTTAGTACTGCTGAAAAGCGGTATAGTTTGTAGGGTTTTCATAAGCCGTCGTTGAGTTATTCAACTTTGAAATCTGTAAAAAAAGTGCTGAGTCAGCATTTTCAAAGTCAAAGTACTCGACAATGGCTTATAGAAATCCTATAAACTGAACCATTTTTCAGTGGCCCATTGAGTTAAATTAAAAGTGCTGACGTCAGCAGAAAATAGGCTAAAGCAGTCATATTTTACCCTTTAATTGCTCATATCTCAATATTTTCTTATCTACTCTTCATGCTCTATGTCGTGAAGCATTTACATTTATAAATTAGAACCTTCAAAATTTCACTGTGAAAGGGGGGACCATTGATAACCTCTGCAATTTTAAAAATAGCACATTTCTCATTTTCTACAAGAGGTATGAATGGGGATTTTTTTCCTGGTCATTCTACATGTAGAATGGAGGAAGTGTGCCGAATTTCAGCTTTGTATATAATTTTTTTCCAGGTGAAAATGCCCAACGATTGGACTATGATCACTACACCGGAAATAGGAGACTGACAAACTTTTCACCTCAGCCACACTGTAATGGTCATTATTGAAATTCTTTATATGACGCATTCTCTTGTCACTTTACTCTGGAGCTAATAAACTTTCTGGTCAGCAACTTGGGGACGACAACTTTTATCTCCTTAATACTTAGCCAACACTGTAGGATTGCATGTTCACGGCAAGATTATAATGGAGAGACTCGGAACTTTGAATGTTGAAGAGGAAGGAATCCCAGAGTTTAACATTATTTTGGGAACATAGTTTTAATGTATTTTATCAGCTACGTGTTATTATACTGTTTTTATAATGACGATGTCTGTGAAGTTAAATTTACAAATAAGGTTTTGGAAACGGACATGCTTGCCTTGTTTACAACGCCACTAAATTCAGCCTCCAGTCTCTTTTATATCACATCAGGACAGTCAAGGCAAGGTGAAAGGAGTAGCTAGGTAGAGGTAGTATTAGTAAATTAGTAGGGTACTAGTGATACATACATGGCTCTGCTACTAGCCAAGCCATACACTTAATTGTAATTATGAGACAGGGAGAATAAAAATGTTATTTGTTTGGCTGTTTTTACTGTTGTAGGAGCATTATCATTAATGGTTCTTATTTTAAATGGACCATTTGCACATTGCTTGTTTTGGTTTGTTTGCCCATTTGTTTTCAAGTAATCCTAACCCTTAAGTCCAGGATGTTTTCTAAGTTCACCATTCATCAATATTCATATTTCTGCAGAGGTAATAACTAATAGATTGAGTCAGGCTAGGATTAAACCCACAACTTTAAGCTTGCTTGACAATTGCCCTTACGCACCAATCTTTATTTCCCTTGCAAAGATCGAGCAGCGTTTGTTATAGTATGTGCGTTACTACCCTTCTCCCGCTATTTTACTGCTAACTTTAAAGATTGGCACACGCAGGATAGGAAAGACAGCTTGGTAAAACCTCACAGGTTTTACATGACCTCAATTTACAACAACTTTTTGTCATCATGTGACCTATATACCGACAGCTATATATATACAGCTATTCTTGTTTGAAAAAAGTAATAATATAAGTAATATTGAATAATAATTTTTATGAATAATGATTATAGCACATTACCAGTCCCTGCCCTGAGACACGTGCACATGCTGGCACATACAAAACATTTTACACAAGCAAAATACCATATTTTTCTGCATACAATTGCATGTGTAAGTTTTTAGAAAATATAAAGGAAAACATAAAGAATGCTTCACAAGAAAGTAAAGCAAATAGCTCAAACAAATAGATCAATAGCTTGATCTTGATATTGATAGCTCAAGATTTTGCTACATTTTCCTTGCGCTTATTACCCTCCGGGATCGAATTAATTCTTCATAAATGATTTAAAAGTTTTTGTAAGATCAAAAATATTCTAGAATTTGCACATCACATTTACCTATCTGTGAGTTATTTTCAAGGCAATTGAGCAGCATTTTGTTAATATTTTTTATTGTTTAGCGAATAACGTAGATGGGGGCGACTTTGAATTCGGTGGGGTCACTTTGAACAGCCACAACAAACAACATTTTCTGGTCTGTCATTCAGTCTTCTCATTCTGTAAAACAGTGCGAGCAAGATTACAGGAAAAAATAAGAAATATGTGTGCTGTTTCA
>JAUBWS010053789.1:0-17250 GCA_032270445.1 Darlingtonia californica
TTTTCATGATTTTGAGAGGCAAACAAGTGAATTATGGATAGCTTTATGCCCCCTTTTCCCGTAGACCGTCACATATGGGACAAGTTCAGCCTCATGTTTCTTAAAAAGTACGTGCAGCATACGTATAACAGTATACTCTCGATAAGTGTGACCCCGGATGAAATGGGACTTTCGCTAAGTGGGACGAATTTCCTCGGGGCCTTGAACTTCCTGACCAAATTTCAGCAAAAAGACTTTGGCTAAGTGGGACAGATCTTCTCGGTCCCGTGATCTTAAAAATTCGATTAAGCGGCGGCGGAAATGTTGTATTACTAACATGCAATTTCAGTGACTTTTGTTTAAAGAGTGTCAGCAATCTTTACATCTTGCCATTTCAACTTTAACATTAACACAAAGTTACTGTTATACCCACTTTGCTGTATTGTTTTGTTACAAAATCGTAATTGTACATGTCAAATGGATTATGAGTTCGAAAAATCTCTCGTTATGTGCGACTTTTTACTCAATTATTTCAAAGTCCTAATTCGAAGGAGAGTCGGTTAACTGGGACATCCGTAAAGTGGGACAGATTCCAAATTGGTCCCACTTACCAAGAGAATACGTATACAAAAACTAAACAAACGCCTAATTCACTGATATACACCAAGAGGGCGGTTTTGCCTCGATCAAATCAGATATCATCATTATATAAGTGATATTGAATTTGAAATCTTTTCTTAGGATATAATATTTATTTCAATATCAGTGTTTCCTGATATTAAAACAAAAAGAAACCTAGCCTTTAAGCGTTCTAAAGGACCGATTACATGCTCAAATGGAAAACTAGTAAAAATCCACGTCAAGAAGCGTCTTTATCAAAAAAATCCACGTCCAAAACCAGTCTTTACCGACAAAACCTACGTCAAAATACGTAGACTTTACCAATATAACCCAGGTCAAAAAATCAGCCATTAGCCACAAAATTCGCGTATGAAAGCAAGTGTTTCAAACAAAATCCACGTCTAAAAACGCCCTTACCAAGCTCACCAGCTTTAAAATCAGTCAAAAACCTCTTAAGTGAAAAAAAAAAAATTCATTTTAAGAATTCCAAACCGGTACTAAGGGTGTCGTTCGCGTACCAGCATCGGGGATGTTCCGAGTATCTACGAAACGCAATCCGGGACAACAAACCACTATATACCAACCACGTAAGACTTGACTACCGTTCTACCGGTTCATCATCGATAGGTACCGGTTTATCATCGATAGGTACCGTTTCATCACTCACACCTTCCGTATTACTCCAATCTGTGTCCTGTGATATTTTTTGCAAATTACTTCTTTCCTTAAGCAAGTCCTTTCTCTCCTCTAATGGACTAGCACTTTCTGTTAAAGTAACAAGCGCGTCCAGCTTAGTGTTTGTATTTCGGTGAGTAGAGTCTAATTTGTGCGGCGCGCTTTCCGAATTCATATGATGCCGGGTTGCAGCATGAATACAGTGTTCCGGTAACGATTGTACTTGATGATAAACGTTGTCCGCGTGTCTTACAGCAGATGTAAGTTCAAAACTCGTGTCTTCGAATTGTTCCTCGTGTATATCAGGCCTTACCAGAACGTCTAACTCAGGCCTTATTTCATTCGCACTGTAATTGAAATCAGTGTCCAAATTTGGTTCTAAATTATCCGGAATATTCGCTTCCATTGCTTCGTTTGCATGAACTGGTGCATTTTCCATATTTGCTTCAGCTCCTTCCGGAGGATTTTCCCTCTCTTCCGGGACATCTTCATTGATTCCGCCTACCGCATTTACCCGGTGATGGACTTGTCGAATAAAATCACGCACCATTTGAATGAAGGGTCCTTCCCCGGAGAAAACAAACACCCTGTTTCCGTTATCCGTAGTTGAAATTTCTCGAACAGGATTGCCATCTTCTGTCGGTTGCACAGTTGCATTGTCCGGAGGATTTTCGTCGGGCACGTCTGGCTGGTTTTCCGCATCTTCCTGGGCATTTTCTTGGTGATTCTGATTTTGTCCGGCGACCATTTCGATCCCTTCCACAATCATCTGAACAGCCTCGTCCAGATAAGCTTCTTCATCTCGGCGACCGTGCATTTGGTCCTCTATTGCCGGTAGCTCGTAGTTGTGAAAGAAATACAACATTGAATGCTGAAAGTAAGAAATAATATACTCGATCAAACGTCTTTCGGCAGTTTTTTATATGGTAGATATCTATTAAAATATTTTTGAAATTTTAGCGATAATTACCTCCAAATTTTCAGCCATATAGCTATTCATCGAAAAAAAGATTTTTTGAAACTATTTACACATTTGAAATTGCAAAAGATTCCGGCTTTAGTCATAAAAAATTGAAAATTTTTTATGTACTATGTAAAAAGTTTAGTCTTTTCTTCTTAATTTTCTTCAGTTTCCATTCTGATTTTTTCAATAAAATTTCACAAAATCGTTCCGCTCTTCAAAATGATATTAAGGTACGTTTGTGCCACCCGAAGCATTTGAGCATAAGCCCCCAAATTGCTGGAAAATGCAATTCGTGGGGAAAAACGGTGAGAAAAGTTTTTCCATATAATGTGCTAATACTCAACTTTAACATGTTATGCATTATATGTTAATATGTGACGATCTATGGCAAAAAGGGGCTTGGTCATTTTTACCGCGATCATACTCCACCCGCTTGCAAAATCACTAAAAAAAGCCTGTAGAGGAGTGCATTTTTAATTCAAGCGACATGCAAATTGCGACGTGTTTTAGTGATTTTGAGAGGTAAACAAGTAAATTATGGTTGGTTTTATGTCCCTTTTTGCTTTTTCGCTCTTCTTACCTGTATGAGAAACCAAGTAGCAGCGAGCGCAAGCGAACTGTATTGTCCATTGAAACGGTAGTGGTATGCGTAGAATATGAAATGATATAAATAGAAGAATCTGAAAAATGAATAATAATTAAATTTATCGTCTGACTAAATAATATCCGTCCCTGTAGGCAAAATCGTGAACAAACCCATGTGTCATTGGGTTTTTACTTAATTTGCCCACTGGGGTAATTTGATTGGTTGAGAGGAGGGGGGTCTATTCCCCACAGAAGTGTGATATACACGTCATGGTTTTGATTGGAGTGGGACACCGTTTGGGTGAGAGGATTCCTGCATTCGATGTCTTTTATCCAAATTGGTTTTCAGAGTTTATAGAAAGGCTCTCAAGAACAAGTGAATATAAGCGCATATAATGCGTTCTTTAAAAATGCTATCAATGAGGGTCGTGCCTTTCCGGAGCCACCTACAAGGAAACCTATCGAGTTAACAGTAATTGGCATTATTAACTAACAATATCCTTGTACGGCTCTGAACTCGGGAACAATGTGTTCAAAGCTCAGCTGGGCAATAACAAACATTAATAAACAAAGCACGTCTTAGAACATCAGTGTAACATTCAAAATGTTTGGAGAACGTTATTTGGGCCACAACAAACATTAATATACAAAGTACGTCTTAGATCATCAGTGTAACATACAAAATGTTTGGAGAACGTCTTTAAGACATTCAGAAAGACAACCGGCGTTTACTGACAAGTGTTCAAAACTCAGAGAATTAACCAATAAACGCTTACGTACCTTAGCCAATATTTTTGTGAAGTAGTTGTGTGACAACAAATGGTATCAAATTGATCAACCGCCCAAACAATGAGAATGATGTAAAAACTTGTTGTTGTGTCGTTGAAATATTCTGACATTATCGTCTCCATCCCTGTCAAAAATTCGGGAAAAATAGCTTATATTAGAATACTAGCATGGTGTACAAAGTCGTCATATACCCCTGTTTATATCAGGGGCATATGACGTATATAGGTATATTCTATATTTTATCCCATCCCCCTACATAATTATCCAACCCATTTATACTCGATTTTTTCAACCCCCCCCCCCCCCCAATATATTCCCCTGGTCTAGCGCCATCGAAAAGGGGATGGACTCCCTCGTTGTACGGCTGATACCGACACTGACCTACTTCCTTATTTACTTACTTAATACACACTATGACTGGCTTTTGAACAAATAACAGTAGACCATGTGTGGAGTGAAAAACCTCAAATAGATTTGAAAGAAACCTTCACTTAAATATCGTATATTGATGCTAACATTCTAATGGCCTGTGGGTTAAATGACAACAAAGGTTGATGCTTACCAACAAGGGATAGAATGACAGTAAACAAAGGAGCAATCGGGAATGCCAAAACAACGTTCATATCCATCATCCTCAAGATGTGTACTGAAAATAACGAGAATTCATACCGTAATTACAGCTTCGTACTGGGGAGGGGTGATTCTTTCTTCACGGATTAGTTTATAGTAGGGTGGAATTAAAATTGGTTATTTGTAATTTTGAGAATTTGTTCAATAAGGCTGGACTTAAATGATTGTTGGTTTGCCGTCACCCGACTCTAAGAAAAAAAGTACGGTCGGTCGGTCGGTCGGGGAAAACTTTTTTTTGGTCGCAATTTCCATGTTATTTGTGAGAACTAACGCTTGTTTATATTGTTGAAGAACAAAAAAATCGGTCGAGCTTTGAGTAATAAAATTTTTTCAGTCGGGCCCTTTTAAGTAGAGTCGGTCGGATGACGGCAAACAAACAATCATTTAAGTCCAGCCTAATATATGAAGCAGCGTTTTACTACGTCCAGATATGGAGGAATCATTAGTGGCCAAGCAGTTAGAAAATCATCTTTGTAATCCAAAGGTCCTCAGTTTTAGCCGGGGTCAGCTGCCAACTTCCTTGAAAATATGAGGCGTATGTCCAACTTTAGCCCCGGATCAGCATTAAACCTTTGAGTTTTGGTGAAATAAATAATAAAAATTAGAATAGAAAACCGTAATTACTTACTAATGAAAAAGAAAACTTGTTGATGACAATATCTCAGTAATGTTGAAATGGAAATCGTCTGAAAATAAATTAAAAAAAAGAAAATTGTGCAATACATGTTGATATATTTACCCCAGGAAAACTCTTCATTGCAAATTAATAACCCTTGTAGTATGGACCAAGAGAATTGTCTTGAACTTATGAAACTTTCACATTAAACTTTTGGTACCAAATGAAAAGCTCTTTTGATCCACTTAAATCCACAAAAATTCAATTAAATAGAGCCGATTTTCAGGAGTTGAAAAAAACAACTTTGCCTTCTTTATCCAGGATATAAACTTTATAGGATAAATCATTGTTATCAATATGGATTCACACTCCTTGGAAACGCCTGAAGAAACTTGTATTATTGATAGTGTGATTGGTAATTCTACTACTGCAAGCCTCGTTGGTACATACTCAGGAAAGACTCGCAAGGCACTGTCCATCTACAGTTAAAGTAATTAGACGGGTATAAATAAATATTAAGATTGCTAGCGTCAGTCTGACTTCTTAAATAATATT
This sequence comes from Darlingtonia californica, assembly GCA_032270445.1. Classification (NCBI taxonomy): domain Eukaryota; kingdom Viridiplantae; phylum Streptophyta; class Magnoliopsida; order Ericales; family Sarraceniaceae; genus Darlingtonia; species Darlingtonia californica. The sequence goes on from JAUBWS010053789.1 coordinate 5,415, forward strand.
GCTTGCTTAATTATTTCTATTGTTTTCTAAATTATTGACGGAATTTGTATTGTCTAAGTTTTATACAAATATGGTAAATTTCGACATACTGTATATATCAGCTTTTATGAAAAAAGAAGACTCTTTTGTTAAATAATGTTGTTAAGATATCTGAGGCAGCGTATGAACAGCACCGATTTTACTTGGGTACGTGTACGTTTGGGTACTAGCCGAGGATGATTACATACCTTTCCTAATATATCGGTTACACGTTGGTTTTTTGTTCTAGTTCTAACACGAGCCTCGTTTTGAAATGATTTAAGAGGTATGTGGAGCAAGTTTTTTTACTGGCGACCGTTTGAATAGTAAATTAAAGAATCCATGCTTTTGGGAATCCTTCAAGATATTTTCTCAAATGTTTTCCATAAAACGACGCACGCTGATGTTATATTCTATTCGGAGACCTCTTGAATGTGCAAATCGGTGATTTTACAACTGTAACTAATTGCACGTTATAGACTTTTTAATTAGAAAGTGCTGTTCAATTTTTGTTTTCGTGTGACAAAGTCCCAAAAGTTTTACGAAATTACACAGTGGGTAGTTTAAGAATGTGGAAAATTTCATCAATGCAGTATCGCATTCCAGAAAATCGAAAAGAAAATTAACCTTTCTCTTACCGAACTTTCATACTTACAGTAAAACGTCATCGCCATTATATGACGTTTTAAACGGCGTGAAAACGAGGCTAGTAAGAGCAAAAGTACTTTCGTTTTCCGCTTATATATCAGAAAAACAAAAAACTTACGAAAAGAAACATGAGTAACAGGGATATGAAGTATGACGAACGCCCAATACCCCACGACACGAACTTGTAGTGGTCTCCAGTCATAACGTTTAACATGAAACCTAAAAGATCAATACAATAAACATAACAACGTAAGAAAGTAAATAAAAACGTGTCTTTCTGTCGTTTGCGACAAAAAAAAAGTTTTTCCCGACCGACCGACCCTACTTTTTTCTTAGAGTCGGGTGACGGCAAACCAACAATCATTTAAGACCAGCCCGGTCTATGGAAAATAGGGGCTTGAAAATTTTTACCGCGATCGTACTCCACCCGCTGGCAAAATCATTAAAAAACATCTGCGGAGGTAGGTCATTTCTATTTAAGCGACATGCAAATTGCATTTCGCTTAAATAGAAATGACCTCCACCGCAGACGTTTTTTCATGATTTTGAGAGGTAAACAAGTAAATTATGGTTGGCTTTATGACCCCTTTTCCCATAAACGGCGGTCACAAATGTTGTTAGTTAGTTAAGCCTTCAAATAACATTTTGAATGTCTTCACAACGAAGATTTTGCAATGCCTTGGATGCCCTGGATATCTTAAGGACGTCTTTTAAATAGTTTGAAAGCCTTAATGTCTAATGAACATTTGAAATCTCTAAAAGATGACAACCAAGTTATTTAGTGTCAAAACATCAGTAAATGAGACATTGGTACCTGTTTCACGATAAGCGAATCAAATTAAATCTTACCTGTATTGTTTTCAATATCAGCAATTTTCTTGATGCTATTCATGATGACGTCATCGTAACCAAGGAAATACTTTAGAATGAAACGGCTGACTCGATCACCTAAACATTTTTCCTTGTTCGGGTCTGGAAACGAATGGAATACGTAATACGCATTGGTGTTTTAAGTACAGACAAAAACGATTTTAGTATTATCAACTTTGGCCGAATTGGTAAAGCTTTATAAAATCCGCGAATACTACTTAATTTATGATATCAAAAATTGAAAAAACAAGCTCAGCTTGAAGGTTACGTCGAAGAATAAAAAAATATTTTATCGTAATAAAGATATCAACCAAAGAAACTCTTTTTGTATCCAAAAATATAGCCATAACTACACAGAACTGTCAAAAACTATTCCGCTTATTTCTTGTTTTTAAAAAGTTAACTGGTTTTAGCCAACAAATTGCCACATTTACTAGTAAAGTGTGAAAACGAAAAGCTCATCTAGAAATTGGGCCTTTTTCTGAAAAAGGGATTTTTTGGGCATATAATTACAAAGGGGATCTTGGAATTACAAATAATTTTTGGGTAAGAATATGATCGTAAACGACCTTTCAGAGACTATTTCTAAAGGCGGGTCGCGCGAAGGATTCAACTTTCGATTTTAGACTCTGTCAGGTGCAGACCTACGTTGACAAAAATGAATGGAATTCTCAATAAATTGTCAAATATTGTAAGTTTTTTAAGAAGTATGGACTAATATAGTATAGAGTACAAATTACCAGATTTCCAAAGAGGAATTGCTTGTTGAATTGCCAGAGGGTAAGGAAAAGTTACTTCTATGGGATCAATTTTCGCTGGGATAAAGTTTCGGCGTTGGCAACATTTTAATTAATCATCCGGTCAGGCTATGAAGAGTTTTTTGCGTATTTCGTAGTTAAGCCTTGAGGTAAGTTTTCGCGGATTTTGCGATTTGACTATCTGATTTTATGCTTATAAGACAAAATGGCAAAAAATAAGAGCGTTTAGCTGAAGAGTTATAATTCTGTTTAGTTAATTTTCGTTTGAGAAGATGTTGATCATTAATATTTACATATCTTCATGCATAGCATTGAATATACAAAGTATCAAAATACGAGATAATCCTGTTGAAAATTTAATTATTTATGACAAAAAACGTCGCCTCTTAGCTGCCTGTGTTTTTTATATGTCATTTTGTCACGCATGCGCATAAAACGTGAACATTGCAACCCATCTATAACATGATTGAAACGTTAAAGTTTTAAGCAATTTTTGACTAACCTTTTTATCTTTTATGGGTATATCTTTATATGAAAAAATCCAAGAAATTCGAGGATGAGCCACGTTTTGTCATTTTTTCGTGCGGTTTAATTTTCGCGGTGACTTAGTTTCGCAGATAGGGACCGAAACCGCGAAATCCACGAAAGTTTATCCCATTAAAGTAGTTATGATCATTAAAGTAAACGATCCTAGCCCAGTGAAGGCAAGGCTCGTGTTCAATTAAAGAAACAAAATTATCATGTCTGCTTACGAGACTCGCCGAAAAATAAATACAGCGTCGATAATTCAAAAATTTGCGGTAATATTCGACGGTTTTGTTCACAAAACCAGCAATAATATGAAATTTAATTTTTTCTTCTTTCTCTTTGTGCCTTTTTTCCATTAGGATTTCTCAGCTTTCCTTTAGGTAATACATAGGTATTAAAAAAGTTAGGATAAAAAAGGACGTGACAATTTTAAAAAGACACAATAACAATGAAGGATTAAGCAAAGAACTGGTGAACCCAATGCTTACAGAGCGCAACCCATAAATTAAGGAAGAGACCTTGAGTTTTCTTTCTAGGTTATAAAAGTGAAATCAGAAAAATGTTTAAAAATTTGTCCCAGGCCCCCGAAAATGGTTGTTTTCCATAAAATATCTCAATATCATTGTCATTTGTGATAGGGAGAGAATGTTTGGCTAAGACACGCCTGGAAAATTGAATCTGTTTACTATCTGTTTCACTTCTTGACAGAACACGAGTTTGACCTGTTTTTTATTTAAATGTATAAACGAAACTTATGTTATTGCAACAAAACTAAAACAACTGTCCTTCTTTCGTTAAAAACGTCACATCATTTTTTCATATCTATGTATCAGCAGGACTTCATGTCCAGGCGGTATGAATAAAAAAAGAGCAGGTAAAAAACACACTAGATAGCATATCACATAATTCAAAATCGTGAAAAGACCCATATGGAGGAGTGTTTTCTTTTTAAGCGGCACGCAGGATTGCGTGCCGGTTAAAAAAGAAAAACACTCTTCTACATAGGGTTTTTACTAATTTTGCCTACTGACATTCATAATGATAAAAAGATATCAGCAACTATTACATACGCGAAGGATGTTGATCAACAATTTTTGATGTCAATGTAAAATGGATCATGAAAATTTCAGTTCTGCCACCTGTCTGGTTGGCATTTTAAAGAAGAAATATTTAGATTCTAAACATGTACAGTTGAACTCCTTTAATACGAACTCCCATAATTCGAGTAATCATGTAAATCGAACAGATTCTTTGGCCCCTTAGCCGAATTTTTCTTGAACTTGAACTCCTATAATTCAAATAATCATGTAAATCTAACAAATTTTAATACCCCTTGAAGATTCGAATTACACGAGTTCAACTGTATCTTCACGTCCATTAAACGTTTTGACTTGAAATTTTAATATCTATATAGGCGGATGAATTTTCGACTGGATAAAACATGATTTCGCGAGTTTTGGGGCCTCTCGCTATAACTAATTAACTCGGAATTTTTCAAATTGACTGTTTTTATAGAAAAAAATGGGAAAAAAAAAGACCAAAATTTCAGACATTCGCGAAATTAAATCCGCGCGAAAATTAACGAAGTGTGAAAATATCAAGTATTTCATATCACCTTACCTCAATTTAGTGACGAATAAAAAAGGAGCTGAAATTCTCCGGAAAAATGGTACGACGTACGTTACATACCTAAGCTGACAATTTTGACAGGTATCTTCAGCCGTTTCCTTGTTTCTTGAGACAACCTCAAGAAACCGAATTCCCTTGAGTATTCAAACATGTAATGCTGTTCAGGTTCTAAAATAAATTGTGAAGGAGTTTACGTCTTAATTTCGAGTTGGAATTTAACCACCAATTCTACCTTCAAGATAGAAGTTGTCTCGGAGCAAATCAACTTTTTTCTGAAACTAAAGAGTCAATAACTTTGCGATGACTTTCTTGTCAAGACAACTGATTTTCGAAGGTAAGGTCACACTTTTGAAAATAATGATCTCAGCTTAATTCCTCCAATTTTCCATCCTAAAATTTACAAATTCATTCAAAAGCAAAATCCCTTCTGAATTTCATGTTGCTCTTTATTTACCATTTTCCATTTACTCTTTGAAACAATAGATCCTGCACCAATGTGACTTTCCAACTACCGCAAAGGTAACGTATCAAGTGGGGATTGAACCCACCTCTCGCTTGCCGGGCGATTGCTCTACCGACTGCGCTATCGATCCGATGCCATTACACTAGTTCTTAGTAGACAAGGGGAGCGATCGCTCAATTGGACATGAATCAAACGAAGAGTAGTCGCAGGTTCAATCCACGCACCGAACTGTTACCTTTGCGGTAGTTAGAAGTCACATTAGTGCAGGATCTGTAGATTCATAACAATATGTATGTAATATGGACTTGGTTCCATTTACCCTTTATTACTACGGTATTAAAATTAAGCGCTTTTTAAGCTCCTCCTAGAAATGGTGTTTTCGGCAACTATTCAGGAGTTTGCAGCCGCTCAAAGACTCGCAATTTTTTGGTCAAATATATCTAGGTACCACAAAACCTCTTTCGTGCATGTAGCTCCTATAACCATTGAAGAACACTAGATGCACAGTCTTTCTTGTAATCTATAAAAAGCATGCCTTCTTGGCGATCTCTCGAGTTTTGCAAAGAATATCCAAACGCTGTGAGTTGTATGCCAAAATCGAGATAAAAAAATGACACAAACTTACCGCTAAAAGCCAAGTAGAGGTCATAAAAAGTCAGAAGACTGGCTTCTTTGATAATGTCACCAGGCTTAAATCCTTTGAAAGTGTTTCCTCTTTTGTCAGCCATGACATATTCAAAGCTCTCATAATGTTTCCAGTCTTTGGCTAGTTGTTGTATCATGAAATCACTCAGATTCATTCTGTAGGATTGCCTCTTCAAATCATAAATTCTGGACTTGAAATCATGAAACTGTTTGATATCTTTCGAGATGGAAGCACACTGTTGCACTGTATAGGGACTGTGTTCATCATGACATGGATGGAAAAGTATCCTGTTTTCCTCACTGGAGAAGAATCTTGGGATCTGGTGTTTCAACCTGACTCCTGGTTGTATCTGTACACGCAAAACACCATCCTTAGGCCAACTCCCCTCTGTTGTGTTTAGACAATTCAAAGGAGTCCTCCCAAATGAGAAATGCAGATAGGTCAGTATGGAAAACAGGAACAAACCCTACCGTAAAAGATGAAACAAGTTAAAAATACGCTTTGGTCTGGAATGAGTGATGCTGAGGTTTTGTTAATACACGCTTTTTTTTTTATAAGAATGAAAAAATTCCGAGCAGGCTCAAATATTCTTAGAGTTTTAATGATTTTCAGCCTCGATTATTCTTAGAATATTCTTAAATTTTGTTATTCACATTTCTTTGATGATTAAACAATTGATAAATGGCATACTAGCATAGTTCACAAACATTATACAGTATTCTGTACAACCTTGTAAATACAGAAAAAAAGAAAATCTTCCAGTTATGTATCACATCTTTGCAAATTTACTTTCTGTTCCCTATGTATTTCACATACTTTTGATAAAATATTTTCAGTTTATTGATCATTTCAGCTTGACGAATATTCTGACAAATGTCTTTTAAATGAATCATTTTTAAAAATTCGGTATTTTCATCTCCCTCATGGGTTTTCCCTTGATTACTTGAAAAATACGAAACCAATCAATTTTAAGCTTTCAGACATCTAAAAAAAATCTTATTCATGTATTCCAAAAAATTTAAGTTAATTTACTCAATATTTGTAAAATTATGCTTAAAATGAGCTAACTAGGTGTAAATATGTAAGTCATTTTGGTATAAATGGCCCTAAATTTGTTTTCCGTATCTTTTGACTGGAGTATCATTTTAAATTCAAGCTTTCATAAGTTGTTTATCTGCCTAATGTAATTATTTCTGCATTAAATATTTTCCCGATGACGTCATGGCGCCATGAATAAGAGAACAAAGTTTTTGACATTTTTGGTGCTCCTCAGAATTTGAGTTTTAGGTAAATCTGATGAAATACCTGTGAAAATATTTTTTCTAAGCTACCCAAAATCAGATTTGAAATATCATTTTCCCATCAAAAGGTATGGCTCTTGAAAAATTAGACCTGAAAAACTAAAAATTGAAACTTTTTATGACGTTAGCAAGTTATATAATGGCAACGAAAAAAAAATTTATGTCATAGTTTTGCTACTTTTATGGTGGACTAACTAAAACCAAATTTAAGGCATTTGTGGTTATTGAAATAAATAGGGGAGGATGAATATATCCTCCCAGGTCTGAGCAGCCCCAAAAAGCCCAGGTCGAATAGTGTTAAAGTTTATTTTTCTATGGAATTTACATACCCTTAAAGGAAACAAATTTCGCAATTTTGCTAATTTTTGAAATATTTGCGAAATGCTTCATTTCCCAAAATATTTACAAAATTTAATTTTCATTAGTGATGTAGAGCTTATAATATCTCTCAGGAGTAAGAAATGACACAGATATTATATATATAGGTTGAACGCAATTCTGACATCCAACCACTCTGTAAAACATTAACTACAACGGCTTCTGTATTCAGTTCAATGCAAGTCTTGAAAAAGAAGTGATATGGTTCGAAAAATCGACAAAATATATCTGTTCCATTTCTTACTCCTTAGAAAAATTCAATTCTCGCAAAAATTTTTAGTTTGTGTGACTTACGAAATTTCATTCTTGCAAAATCCATATCTTTTTAGAGAGTAATTTCAAATTATGCCAGAAGCTCTAATTACATATTTCAGTTGACATTGTTTAAAAAATATCTATATTTCAGATAGACAAATATGTAATTATATATTTTTGATTAGATTTTCCATGATGTCTAATATTGCGACTATTGAGCTTAAAGATATACGTCTTTTGTTTGTAACTGTTAGATTCTTACTTTTAAGAGCTTTCATTACAAAAAATATACTTTTCCCAATTTGCGAAAATTAGTTTTTGCAAAATGTTTAAATTAAATTCTAGGGAAATCTTGAAATTTTCGATTCCCAAAATGGCAAAAATTTATTCCCTTTTAGGGTTTTAGTTTTATCTTCAGTTCGCTTTGAAAGAAGAAAAAAAAAGTTGGAAACTGTATTTTTATTTAAAAGAATCTCTTTTAAGACAGTGTTTTTTGCCAATTGAAGAAGAATGAAGAGCTGCTCATCCACATATAGGTCAGAAACGGTGTATTGATGCACTTGATTGAAATTAGTTTCTATGAGGTTGTAAGGAACCCCAAAACAGAACGAATAGGCCTAATATTTTTCATATAATCAAAAAAAAATAAAACAGAAAAGCCTACCTTTAATAAAACCACTACTTCTAGAAATACCCTGAAGTTTTTAGGGACAACACGAAGGTACAAATGGCCAATCTTCATAAACAAAGCGTGAAATAATCTATCCCTTGGATTGATATTATTTTGTCTATTTCTCTCATTCCGCCTCCGTGCTTGATTTTCCATATCCCTGTCAATGTTCAAAATTGGATGGTGACGATGTGTCACTGGAGGCTCTTCCCTAGGAATATTATTCATCAACTGGCAACTGTTATTATTTATACCCTACATAAAAGACAAAACAATAATATATCATCATCATACTCATAGTGCAAACGGTGTCTAATGTTAGTGGTCAACCCTAGGCAGGGTGGCCGAATATAAACACTAAATGCAAGGAGTTTTATTTAAGGAATTTACCAGGACTTAGTATTGTTTAGATTCTTAAGTTCATTTGGAATGGTTACCATGGACTGGAGAGATGCGAAGCTGTCCGTAAAGTGAGGAGGAAAAAAAATATCTCATAAATCTATTTAAAAATGCTTCTTGATTCAAGGCGTTTTGAAATCACTACGATAGTCACTTACTAGCCACACTTTCCTATACCAGTATATAATAAAGATAACCTTGCAGAACAAAATAAATGATTTAACATCAGAACATAAAAACTTTATCCACTCTCCATCTGAATGAGATTAAACAATATATTCTTATATCATTTTTTATGCACTGCCAGAAGGGGGTGCATATTTGAGGGTGCTTACTGAATCATTTTTTTGGTAGGGCAGGGGCTTATTTGAGGGGGTACTTTATAAGGGTTAACACGATCCAAGGATTTCCAAGGTGTGTTCAAAATAAATCAATAATGTAGAATAAGATTAATGGAATTCTTCCTGAAAAGTATTTGGGGATATGTTCCAATAGCATCATTGTGGTACTAAAAGTGCAGCAAATTTAGTTGTAGTCAACCCAAACAAAACTGATAAGTTACAATTTATGTAACATTTTTTAAAGAAAAATTTGTCCTTTAAGGGTTGGAATTTGTCAATAGAATTTTCAAAGCTTGTCAGTAATTTTAATGTTTTTCCATGAAATGAATCGTTTGCATAATGTTAATTGTTTTGTATGGTTGTGGACAGAGGTGTGGAACTTAGGGTAAATGGACTACTAACTAGTACATAAACTAAGACTTGGCATCGAATGATAGAAAAGAGTATCCTCATTAGCTTATGCCACTGAAACCATTGTGGATTCCATGTAAAGCCCATGCCAAAGTGCTAGTGTCAAAACATTTGACACCAGAGCAGCTTTTTTATATATCATGGTGTCCTAATGGGTTGGTTGCCCCCCCCCCCAAAAAAAAACTTTTGTCCCCCATATGGATGTCTCCTTTGCCATAAGACATAAGACATACAGTAGTGAGTATGCCCAACACCAATACATTTTCAAACTTCACCATCCCTTCACCATGGAGGACACCATGTCCATGATAGTTTTAATTTTGATTGGATCAAGATATTGGTTATGACAAAATAGGCTTCTTTGCGTCAGAATTCAACAATTCTTTGAAAGATCTTTGACAGTGTAGCATGCACAGAATACAAATTTGCACTGAATTTGAGAAATTTTTGAAGGCCTTCTCTAGCCATGCAAAACTACATTACCTTGGCCTTGAATTTTACTCAGTTCTTCACTAACACTGTACGTGTAGCACTAGTAATTTCCAGGCATTTTTAAATTATTGTCGTCAAGAAAGCGAGTTGAGGAAAATTGACCTAAAAAGTCTCAAAAAAAATTGTAACTAAATCATTCCCAGAAACTCTTTACACAACAGGACTGAGTTCAGAAGAGAAAAATTTCGATCACATTGCCTGAAAAAAGAATTTTCTCAATCGTGTTATTTTAAAAAGCAATAAAAAGTGTTATGCACTATGACTTCAGGCAACAGCAAAACTGGTTGTTTAAAAGTATTTTCAATGTTTCAAGAGGAACATAATGTTGAAAATCAGGAATCGAGGTATTTCAAGTTGCCTTACATCGGCAATAACTCTAACATTTTAAAAAACAAAATGAAAAACATGGTAACCAAACATTGTACAGGTAAAATGATTTTTACAACTTGTAAGTTAAGGGACTTTTTTTCATCTAAAGACGTATTAGTAAGTTTCTCTCATACCTCAAAAGTGGTATATAAGTTTGTTTGCGCTAGCTGTAATGCTGGTTATATTGGGGAAACTGAAAGACATCTGTCTGTTAGAATAAAAGAACACTTTAAAGATCAAAATTCCCATGTGTACAAACATGTGAATGCTTCTTCAAACTGCAAAAATGCGTGTAATGATAATTGTTTTTCCATTATAGATCACGCAAGTTCCAAACATTTAAGGATCAAAGAAGGTTTGCATATTAAATGGAAACGACCTGTTCTAAATAAGCAATTATATTCTTACATAGGACATTACTTATTTTGTTATTTTAAGTGCATCCCTTAGGGAGTTGTCATCACTTTTGTCTTGTTTTTATTGAGACAGTTTTTAATTAGTTTTTTGTCAATATAAAAACCTTGATAATTTTCTTACAGCATATTCTGATGAAGGTATGAGACATACCGAAACATGTAAAATATTTTTGAAGAAATGTTTAAATTAAAAACAATTGTTATATTTTTGAAATGTATTATTTTCAATGTATTGCATAGACTGCTCTGAAATTCAATTTTAAAACAACTTATTTTTTCATTAAGTAGAATACTGTAATTAATTAAAACTGTTTTTAAAGCTTGCTTAATGACAGCTCACAAAAATTACCAAATTACAGTAGTCATCAAGTATATATTTGATAAATGGATTTTTTGAGTTTTGAAAAAATAATTTTTGACTTGTCACAATGTGCAGGGTTAGTAATGATAAAATGTTTCAGAAACCTTTCATGTGTAAAGAGAAACATTCTCTGAAAGTCGTATAATTTCCAGTCATGAATTTTAAAAGTTTTTATCTTTAAAGTATGAAGACAGTTTGGAATACAAACTAATCATCAGTATAATGCTCACAGATGCCAACCTTTAATTATTGTACCAGACCTGGTCTTGCTAATCCTTACTCACAGTACCTGATCACTTACAAATGCACACCGAGAATAATGCCTGAAACCCCTTTCTTATTGCTCTTTGCCTTTTTGGTTGGTTTTTCCCTGTAAAAACACCTTGTACGCACATTTCCTGTAATTATATCCTTAATAAAAATTTGTAAATGTTATGACATGTTGGAAAGGTGTGAGTCTCCACTCAATTAAGGAGAGTTGGCATATCTGTCTTTCTGTCTATGCTGTATATTTTTCATTAGTGAGCTCAAAAGGGGCTTCACAAGGGCTCCAGTGTGGATTCCATGTAAAGTACACAACGTTAAAGGTAAATTCACAACAACTAGTATCAAAAATTTGCTGTTTTAGGTACACAGTACTAATACTTTTTATTTTGCTTAAGTAAGGACATCAGTTTTACTTTGCTCACACGTGACTAGCTTGCAATCTCTTTAGGCCAACATATGCAAAAGAAAATTTTACATGTGGTTTGCCATTTGATTTTAGTTATAGATTTCAGTTTTAAATTTTGGAAATAATTTTTAAGATGTATAGTTACTTCAGGTAATCGTTGCGCACTTTTTCAAAATTTGGTTTTTCGGCGGATTGTATTTAGACTATGTG
>JAUBWS010053800.1:3504-17244 GCA_032270445.1 Darlingtonia californica
CCGTGTTGATGACGTCATCATAATCAATCTAAATACGTCATCATAATCAATCTAATCAATTTAAATATCTCAAAATTGAAAGATGAAGTTGTCTTCAAATCTTTACCAAATTTCTATAACATTAATAAGTTTATAAAGTGAGTTTTATTTTTATTAGTTGATTAACTGGCTAAAAATATAATTTTTGCACCGTGTTGATGACGTCATCATAATCAATCTAAATACGTCATCATAATCAATCTAATCAATTTAAATATCTCAAAATTAAAAGATGAAATTGTCTTCAAATTTGTATCAAATTTCTATAACATTAATAAGTTTTTAGAGTGAGTTTTATTTTTATTAGTTTTGTAAACATTTGAAGGTGGTATCACTTTTTAAACTTTAGATATTTCATTTTTAATTTTTATAACGAAATCAAAATGGCAGAAAAATAAAGTTTTTAACCAATTATTAATGATTAACTAATTAAACTACAGGAATATTTGGTGTCATCTAAAAACTGATAAGTTATCTGGTTGGTGATGCACTTCTTTTGAGTCATAAATGAACATTGTTTGATGGGTGCATGCGGTATTGAAATCCGGTCTTGATATAATGCTTAAGCATCTACAAGAGCAACCTTTTTCATAAATTCCGTATAGCTTAAAAGTTTATAAAAAGTTTTTATATGTGTTATATGTTCATAGATTTTCATAATATTCTTCATTTATAACATGCTAAATCTCGGAACTTTTACATTTTTCGCTTCTAGTGCTTGCACATACTTTTATTGCTCCCCTATTATTTTATTTCTTGTGTGTCAGCCTTTATATTCAATTCCTATATGCTAATTTCAATATCAAGTCCATTTCAATTTCTTTTCATATATTTTAAAACTCTTTTTGATTTTAATGCCAAGTTAAATGGGAATTATGAAAAAAATTTGCGCTTTTCAACTTCTACTGTACAAATTTTTTTCATAATTTCCGTATAACTTTAAAATTCATAAAAATTTTAATATTATAATAAATTTTCATTTGTATTTTTAATTTATAGTGAGAAGAATCACATTTTTTTATTTGGAACCCAATTTAAGGTTCCATAAATGAATAAAATAAATGTAAAAATGTATGTTTTTCGTATGTTATTTCTCGTGACGGTAATGATTTATAATTGACTAGATTCCAGTTTTGTTAATTTTACTGCCTGATAATAGTGAATTTTTTTTCCAAAATTTGAAAATTGAGGGTGCGGAACAAAAAAGTTTCAGTCTTTAAGGCAATATTTGTGAAGAACTACAAGATTTTCAGAAATAATCTTAATTTAATGTAAAGAGAATTGCCTAACTTAAATTATAGTGTATGATACATTAAATTTGGTTAATTTGTTAAAGAGATATGAGGAAAAAACTTTAATGTTACTTTTCAAAAAACGTCCATTTTTAACAAAAAATAGGGTATTAAATGTAAAAAGAAAGATGTGGTATTTTCTATTAAAAATCTATTCATATTCACTATCTTTATTAATTTTATATAATGACATTTCTCTCAATAGCTGTGAATAAATCCCAATGGTTCAAAAAATCAAATTTTAGATTTGTTTTTCAAAACTTACACTTGGGAGAACTTCGTGCTGCGATTGTTCATGCATGCAATAACCTTCAGCCAGCTCTAAATGTCAGGGCGTTCGGTGGAATGCTATCTAGGGCAAGAAAATGTATAAATGCGAATGGAAATTCCTTTTTCATGAATAGAATGTTTTAAACTTGAATTTAGTTGTCTTTTTATTTTATTCCCTTTTATAAATCGAAAAAAAGTGTTTTTAACTCACTTTAATTACAATAGTTTGATACCCTATTTTTTGTTAAAAATTGATGTTTTTTGAAAAGTAACATTTAAGTTGTTTTTTTCGTATCTCTTTAACGAATTAATCAAATTTAATGTATGATACATCAAAATTTAAGTTAGGCAATTCTCTTTACATTAAAATTAAGTTTGTTTCTGAAAAGCTTGTAGTTTTGAGAAATAATGCTTTAAAGACTGAAACTTTTTTGTGGCGCACCCGGTATAAAGAATCTTTATTCAAAAATGTACTCAACTCTATTCAGCCTCTAGGTCTGAAAATCCTCTGAAAACCCTAGATTGAATGAGTTGAATTGTTTAAAAGGGTAAAACGAACGAGTTATTACCAAGAGGTAAAGCATTTCAAAATTAGGTGCATAAGATTTTTCAATTTTTGAATTTTTTATGATCTTTTTTAAATTGGTTAATAATGAAATTTGGTACATATACAGGGTGTCTGAAAAAAAAACGGCACGCTAAAAGTTATTTGAAAACATTGATTTAATTCATGCACAGTAAATATTCATTGCCACATAAATTAAACGTGAGATTCAATTTGATTGGTTTGTTAGTCTATTGTAGTGTGTTGTTGCATAAGTTACATTTTTTCATGTGATACATTTGTATCAGAAAAATAAAAGAAGTATTCATTTGGGAAAACAGCAGTGTTGACTTAATTCATCTTTTGCCGTTTTTTTCCAGAGACCCTGCAAAGTACAACACATAAGCTTTATGTGTGTGTCAAAAAGTTTGCATTATCAGCCAAATCTTTTGCTGATGTCAACAGATTTTGAAATTTTTCTATATTTGACCTCTTTTCTTTCACGAGCAATATCTCAAGATTGGAAAAAGCTTTTCGCTTCTGTTTTGCTATTTTGATAGCTGAGATAAAGAGGTTTTACAGATAAAATCTCAGATTCACATGGTAAAGTCACTTCCTTTCGCAGTAGAACGTGGATAACTGCAAATGTTTTTTCTTCGATTTTAGCGCCCGTTTTTAAATTTGAGATAATACTTAATTTTGATGACGTTATTGAATTTTAACAACAATGTAAATCTACCTTTAAAAATTCATGCTCAAACATTTTTCATATCAAAAGTTGTTCAATTATCAATTCTAGCAAAAAATACGGAAGTTTGTACTAAATTTGAAATATTTTCTAATTATGCTTACGTCAGCAAGATAAGCAACTATATAATCCCATCAAAGCCATTGCTCATTTATTATGTTAATACAAGAAAGCTCACTGAGATGTTGCATTTTGAATCCAAATTTGGTTCTTGCCTATTAAGTTCACAATTTAGTTGTTTTCCTGATATATTTTTTTCTCAAAACCACAAGTTCATTGCCACCATTACCATTAAGGCAAAACTTGTTTATTTTTCAACAGCAGCATATTTTCAATTGTTTCCTCACATTGTTTGTCCTGAAGATGTAAATCAAAGAGTTAATACCGTAGTTTAAATATACAATATCTTGTATATATGGAAGAACGTCAGAACTGAGCTGTATCTGAAATATATTAGTGGAAAGTTGAATGATGATCGGCAACCATGTAAAAATATAGAAGAAAACTATCAAAATTAAAGTTTTGACAGCTTTTTGTTTATTTTTAATTGACTTCGTCATTTCTTGAATGCTTCGGTTTGCATTTCTAGTGTTTGCATCTAGATCAGAAA
The DNA here is from genome assembly GCA_032270445.1 of Darlingtonia californica. Taxonomy (NCBI): domain Eukaryota; kingdom Viridiplantae; phylum Streptophyta; class Magnoliopsida; order Ericales; family Sarraceniaceae; genus Darlingtonia; species Darlingtonia californica. The sequence goes on from JAUBWS010053800.1 coordinate 7,008, forward strand.
AACTTGTTGTGTTGATGTTAGGGTTGATAAATACTGTTTCTTTAAAGATATTGTATTCTTTCTTAAGTATCTTGTGCGACATGATGTTAATGATAATATTGAACAATAAAATTGACAATAACGGGACTGATAATGCCATATCCAGATGTGCATATGTTGCACCAAACTTTAATAGTAGCAATGGGCTCAGTGAAAGAAATACTGCAAGCATAAAATCAGCTATTAAAATTTTTAAAATGTTTGAATTTCTGATAACATGAAAAGGTTTCTTGATCGCCCAATACCTTAACCAAGAGATGGTAGCAAATACCAATAAGTCAAAATACCACACAAAGGAATAAATGAAAGATGCTTCATACAATTCCACATGGAAGAACAAAAATAATGTTTCCCTGGAAGTCAAAACCGACACGGCCATAATCTCGACTGAAGACATTAAAATAAATAGTTTATTTACCATTGTCATTGGACGTTTTGTCTTGTACAAAGCATAAATAAGCATCACGTTTGACACAACAACGAATATAGACATAAATGATGTTATACATATGCTGATTACATTTCCTCTCTCGTCAGTCTCTAATCCTTGTTCACTGACATCATTTATATCTTTAGTGATATTGTATTCGTCGGACGTGTTCTGAAGAGCCATGACAGGTTGCTTAATGAATCTTCTGATTTATTTTGGTTCAAATTTATTTTCATTACTTATTTTTTTCCTTTTACAACCTTTTTCAACTAATTATTCATTATCAAATATTATTTTTTTACTTCATAATTTCAAATAAAAATAACTTAATTTATTATTTAAGCATCCATACTTGTATTAAGGTCATTCTAGAAATTTACAGTATAAATAATAGAAAACATACGTGTATTTATACAATGAATAATTCATATTCAGTTTATAATCATATCAAGTTCTGATCGTTAAAGTGCTCATCATTTTGGGCGGGTGGGAGTTACAAAACTATCGCCTTGTGATCAACAAAAGAGTTCACTAAGTTATATGTTGTAAATCACGTAGTATAAATGCCGTAAACAATGACCTCGTGATTCTTATAAAAAGAATTATTTTACAAAATAAACAGTGTAATTCTGCTAGAAGTTGTTAGGTTAATAAAACCAATTTTATCACAGTATTTTTAATTATGTAAAAAGCTCAAAATTTATGTAAAAAAAGTATATATATATAAAAATCTGTAAAATATTTGTTATGATCAATTTTATCTCGTCATAACTCAGGCCAGTGGCGTATCCAGAGGTAGGTCGCACTTACAGTAGGAGAGAAAAATGCCATTAAAAGTCATTAAAAAGTCATTATCTAACAAGCTAGTGCAATTGAAAATGACATTTAATGACTTTGACACCTCTCCTCCTGGCTTGCGCGACCTACCCTAGATACGCTACTGCAGGCTACCATATTTGTTTACATTTTATGGTACTATTTTTGTATTTTAGTTGGCTTGGCAACCCAACTTGGTGTTTATAAGTCAATCCCACTTTGTCACTGTACTCATTTAATTCAAGGCAGTCTGCTGTAAGCACTGACATGACCTCAATATAAATATAATAGCAATATCATCTCTATATCAATTCACACATTCATTTCAACTTCACTTTGCATTGGCCAGCTGGTGAGTTTTGCTTTATTTCTTTTCAGTGACGCTCACCATTAATTAGTTAAGATCAAATTTTATGTTTCAACTAAGTTTTTCTCAATCAGTATTTTTGTTCAAGTATCTTTTTTACTTTATTAGATACTTATGGTTAGTTTCCTTTTGTATTTCTTTTAGTTTGAACTCTCTCTCTCTCTCTCTGTTACCAATAAATCAAGAAGTTTCAAACATTATCCAATTTCTCGTGTGACGACCCAACAGAAATGGAGCCAGAAAATTGAAAAAGTTTGAAAATATTCACCTTTTCAAAAATGTTCATTAACCTTAGAATGCACTCAACTTTTTAAAAATGGTGTTCAAGGGTTTTTCTAAAATTTAACAAATTTTTAATTTAGATTTTCAGCCCGAACTCGCTAATTAATATAAATGTTAATGCTATACATAAATTATCAAATGCTCTCAATATTCATGTTATACATAAAAATCGCTTTTGCAAGATTCATGATAGACATGATTTTCGCTTTAGCAGATAGTTCAAAATGGTAGACAAAGCTGCGTGAGCAGTGGACTGATGGAACGTGGAACGCTGGTGCTGAATGTGGATTTAGCTTGTATATAGATGGTTCATTCTTATGATTTCACTCTCAGCTACATGGCTGTGATTACATTCAATGATACAGTTTGATAATATGAAAAATTTGACAATGACATTTTTCCAAGGGGTTTTCATAATTCAAGACAGAATTTCCAGACAGAATACACACGGAAACATTCAATTTTGGAGTTTTCCAAATTTCCAGGAGGCTCACTGGTATTTTCAGTTTTCCAGGGCCTATACAAAATAATTTTTTCTATTTTCTTCTTTTACAGACTGGGATAGGGGGTACTCAATTTTTCATAAAACTACCTTAATCGTACTAATTTTTGCGTGTACAAATTTTCACTACTTTCGCAAGTTTTGGTCAAATTTGCAAAATTGAATATACGAGAAATATAGATTTTACCAAAATTGTCCATAGAGACAGCGATATTTGCAATGAATAGAGCTGTGTGGATAAAATGAATAGTGAAGAAGAAAGGGTCACTAAAGAAAATCAGAGAGCTCAGAAAATCAGTCTGGAAAACGTGCAAGATTTTTCTCATCCTTCCAATATTCAGTTGCTCTGAATTCATCCATACACCAGATGTTGTACACAGACAGAGAAGTTGAATGTAAAATTTGGCCACATGATTAGCAGTCAATTCAAATTGTCCTTAAAAGGCCGTACGAAAATGCTTTTGATTATTTTTCAAAGACACAAGACGATAGCACTTTAATCAAAAATAAATCAGTTATATACTTTTTTGGAAAATAGATGATTTGTACGACCAGTTATCACTAGTCTGGAAATGCATGCATCATATCTGGCGCAGAAGATTTCGAGTTTGTTCAAAACATCTAATCTAAATGACAATTTTTGCTATATACATATTTGAAATTTTAGTATTGATTTTAGTAGCGATTAGAAAGATTGGGGACGTACACTTGGAAGTCAATGTGAGAACAATTTAGGAAAAGTTAAATTACATTATTTTTGGATATGTTTCTTGGAACATTTTTGACTGGACATTTTAGGACATTTTTGAGTGGCATGAGACAGCGTAATTATATGGAGGTTTTTAACATCGACAGTTTATGTTGCCATCTCATTCCCGTTGATGGAAGAGTTGTGTTAGATTCCCAATCACAAATGACGATCAGGCGCGGATACAGAGGTGTAGCAAAATTACAGGAGGAGAGTGACAAGTTGTTAAAATGTCATTATGAATCGTCAATATGTAAGAGATAATTGATTTTTAACTACCAATTACTATTCTCCTGAAATTTTGCTATACCTCTGTATCCTCGCCTGGATATTGTGATATTGCTTGAATTTATGGACTGATATCATTATTTTTATTCGGTGGCAAATTTGGAAGTAGGTACGTCACACAAGCTATGAGGAGAGACAGAAAAGTGTCATTTTCTTTGCATCAAAATAATGTATAATGACATTTTAATGACTTTTGTCCCTCTTTGGGCTTGTGTGACATTAGCAGATGCTACTTTCATGTTTTATACAGGATGCATCCTCCGGATGCCATGATGTTTATAATTGTTCTCAGTAAACCAGACTTTCTTTTAAAGCCGTTAAAAGCCACATTTCAGGATAACAATAACGAGTAAGACTTATTATTCGAATATCAAACACACGCCAGGATTCAATTTTCCATTTTCCAAGGCTGAAAACGGCTTTAAGGGTTCTGAGATGAATTTTTTTTTTATATATATATGTTAAAGAGATAGAAATTCTGTTCAAAGAAGTGTTTACAGTTTTTCAATACTTGTTTGTGACATTTTGCGAAGGTTTTCATTGATCCTCCTTGTATGGAAATCTATGGAGACAACTTCTTTATAAGAAAGAAAACCACTTTTACTTTCCTCGTTTTACCTCGACGGGTATAAAATAAATTATTCCGTTGCTTTAAAAAAACATTTTTGGGAAAAAACAGTTCTTGAAACTGGTTTTTATAAACATTTGTCTGGAAGAATAACGTTTTCACCAGATTGACTTTGTACTTTCTGGTGTGCATAAAGTAATTTTTGTAGTACATTTGATAATCGCGTACAGCGTGAAACTGACAGTTATGTACTTTTTAACGATTCAAGTCCAAATAAATATATACACATGTATACGCTCTCCTTTATATGTATTTTGAACACTAGTTTTTTTATACAAAGCTATTACAAAGTCTTTTTGAAAAATAGTAATACTTGAACGTTCACAGCATGCAAAACGACCTATTACGGGTCCCGTATATTACCGTATACGGGCTAATTGCTTCCATATATGGAAGAAATTAGTCCATATACGGTAATATATGAGACCGTATTCGGTATAATTTCACGCTGTTGTTAAACCATATTTTTATGATTGTGTTCACGTAAGACCTCATTAGAAATATGATCTAGAGTGGAACAATCATAATCATTTTTAAAGCCTTAGATTTTAAAAATAAAGAAGAAGAAAAAAGAAAAAGAAGAAAATGAAATATTTTTAAATTTGGTACACAAAATCTTTCAATAATTGCTGCTTTCAAATTTATAACTGTTTTTCTCGTGAAAAGTTTGGAATAATGTGTAAGTTTGGATAGTAGAGTGGTAAACTGGGGTTTTATAAAGCGTTCTTGCTTAATTTTAAAACAAAACATATAGAAAATGTTTCGAAAAGTTGTTTGAGAAGTCTCTTTGCTACAGCTTTTAATTTCTGTTTTATTTTGCGAGATATTAGAGTTTCAAAATTTTCTAACTTGCATAAATATCGAACGGCTAAAAAAATAATCTCTAAAAGACAAGGTTTGTTCACCAATATTCCAGGAACTTTGTCAGATTTCCCTGATTGTTTTGAAAAAATCTGAATTCCTCGAACTGTGATTCTATGATCCGCCAAATTCTGCTAAACTTTCAAATGAATTTCTCGATACCAAAAATAGATAAATAAAGTTTGGAATTAAAAGAAAGCCTTTAGAAGACTTAGATTGTCATTTTGGTTAATTTTATGTCTATTTATGGTGTTCAAACAATAAGGGTTCTACAGTATATTGATGAACAATTTCCATCCTGTACACTTTCTACTTCCTTTACATAATGTAAACAGTAACCTAGCATTAAGACAAAACCAAAACCTTATAAGATTTCAATACGAGACCTACGTATCGCTTTTACTATCGACTATACTTACTATTAGTAAATTTAAAGTTTATATTCTCAGCTTCGAATACCTAACTCGGGCAACGAGCGTTTTTCCTTTTCTATCAGGTAGGTCAGAACAAGGCATTTGTCTACATACTTAAAAGAGATTCAAGAGAGGTTTTGCTAATATGCTAGTTTCTTATTGAGTGTTTGTTCAAAGATCAACAAAATTCCTGGATTTTTATGTTTTCCAGGACTAGATTTAGTGTTGTAGTTCCATCAACATAGCTAAAACGCTGCTGTAACAAATCTTTTATCACTTCATTACATGAAAATTTCGTGGCATCAAAAATTTCGCGATTTTCCATTCACGATCAAAAAACCGAGAATTGAAAATGCCACGAAATATTGCTTTCATCCAGCCGCAAAATTAAAACATTGCAAAAAAATATACATATTGCCCAAAATACTATTTTGACGTTTTTTTGACATCACGTGACCTTTGAAACAACGTTTTGTGCCAATTTTGTTATTCACGTGAAGAAACTTTCGACTCAACTATAACACAAAGATTTCCTTGTATATAGCATTTTGATCGAACGGCGAAATTGAAATGCGGCAAAATGTGACAATCAGGCTAAACCGCGAAATTAAAATGCCTCAAAATTTTATTGCCGCGATATTTTCATACAAAAAAATAAATTTGGTATCGTTGGAAAGATATTGAACATACTGCAATACTATTCTAAGATTTGATTGAATAGCGCTATATCTAGAAATTGTATAACTTGAGTAAATTTAGTATGAAAAAAAGCTCGTGTTATGGGTCATATAGGTCAAGTATCCAGGAGTCGATGACATAGCGGTATTTTGGTCAAATCTGAACGTTACTTATTGTGAGCTTTAAAGGTTAATATAGAAACAGTGAAAATAGTGCTATGGAAAAGAAAAAAAGCTCCTACCTACAGTGTGTACCAAATCTTAGCTGGTTTGTACCTTAACCCTATTCAGTTTTAGGTTTTTAGAAACTCCTCACATTGTTTCTCTTTTAAAATTAAACTTAGCAGACTGATACATGGTTCAAAACTTAGCACACTGATACACGGTTCAAGGAAAATTTGTGCAAAGTTTCATGAATATTGAGTCACGTTATCACAAAATATGTAATAATGACGTCATAATAGCGAAACATCACTATAATCACCCTCTGGACAATTTGTACTATTTTGAGAATGATACTCATATTCAGTATGTCTAATTAACATATTTGTGCTCTACATTAAATTTCCTATTGATTGATTTACAATATGGTAAAATCTAAAGAATTAAAAAAAAAATCTGACATTTTGACACCATTTGCCAATCTTTTGATCATGCCGCCATATTTACAAATTATTTCACAAAAATATTTTCATTAAAACTTTTGCAAATAACTTTTCCAGATTAGCCCGTAAAAAGTTATTAAAAAAAGTTTCCGAAGAAGGGAACATTGTGCCCCCACCCCCTAAGCCGAATAAGGTCAACTTTAGCCACCCGAAGTTAGAGTACTGCGCTTTGTCTCACTTTACTTTAATTTCTAAATATAGTGCTACTTAATATATTCAGAATTAAAATTATTCTTTAAGATATTTCGTTGGAGAAACTCAGCTCGATTTCTTTCACCTGCTCTTTAAAACAATATTTTTTTAAAGTAATTTAGTAATTTGAAAAATGATGAGTCAAAAGTTTCTGAAATTGTATATCATAGATATTCAAAAAGTAAACGGTTAATTGGAAATTTTTCTTTCCAGAAACTTAAAAAAAAACTATTAGATAAGTGATAAAACACGTTACGGTAAAATTTATATTCTCCAAAATAATCTTAGTTCGTCTTACAATGATAGTATATAGAATGTTTTTGCTACGTTAAACATAGAGACAATTGACAGACAAACTCAGATAATCATGTCACTTTGCCGTGCCTCTCAGGAAAGTAAGCCTGGTATCTAAGTTATCATATCAATTCCCTCAGTAATCGGTCTGATAAGAGTGTAGAAATTGTTAATTGTAAGTGTTAGCTGAAAAACGCGAAATCGAAATAGGTCACGATGTTCAAAATCCACTGCCTTAAATCATTAGACATTAGGTGATAAATTCTACACTAGTGAAGCTAGATATGCAAGAAAATAGGATTTTAGAATACTGTTTTTCAAGAGAAACGACAATCGAAAATTGAAAAAAATTTCAAAATCCGTTTTTCTTTTAAGACGAAAAACGAATGACTTTTTGTCTTTGTCATTTGAACAGTATATGATTTATGTTGCGATGCATAATCACTTTGCAAAAATTGAAATCAATTCTTTTAAAAAAGTGTTAGCGTTTTTTTCCAGATACCCTGTATATTAAATTTCCTAATAACTTTTTGAATATTTTTCAATTATTACTTCCTGAACTATTTCATGAATTGAAAGTGGCAGATGTTATTTTCCTTATAAAGACGTCCAATCCACAAAATTACAAATACAGTTTTGATTCTTTGACTTGATTTGCAGAAACATTTAATAAAAATTACATTTGGAAATTAGAAAACTTGAAGTTTAAATTAAAATTACTCACTGAGAGATATTGGGTTGAGAAAAATATATCATAAAAAAGGTTACATGGTTTGATCAGCGTTAGCATGAAATGGTTTTCTCATCTCAACAACATATGAAATGTTTTTCGAGGATGAAGTACTCAAAAATTTAATATACGAGATTTTTTATTTTTTGATTCTTCCTTGAGATTTGCTTTATTCTACATGACGTTTTTTGTGATTTTTTGATTAGTTTTATGATTTTTTTTGGAATTTTTATCTGATATTTTGATATTTCTTTCGATGCTTTTCCAGACTTTACGACATTATTGTTTTGGGTACTTTACCCCTCGACTGTTGTCAGGAACTTGGATTTATCAATTTCAGAGCCAATTGCTACAAAATGGGGTCACGACTTAAAATATTTTTACCGTTCTGAATGCCTCAGTTGAGATTTAGTACCTCTATAGCACCTGGTCTGACACTTTTTCTATCATTTTTGAGCTGATGTTATCAAAGAGAAAGCCATGAACTTTCTAAAAAAAAAAACGGCCGGTATATGGCGTAAAGCCGGGTCTGGTTTTCTGTTTATCCATTAATTAGGAAATGGATTATATCGAAAGCTGTTTAAAATGTATAAAATAATAAAATTTTTACCAAAAAAGTTATACTGTGTTCTCTCTATAGTTGGGGCCTTGAAAAAATATTAAGCAAAATATAACAGGGAAGGAAGCGAAAATATACCCAGGCAGTAGATATCCCAGTTAGTTGGAACCCAAAAAGCCAGTGTTGTTATTCAAGGGGTTATATGATTTCCCAAGGGTGCCACTTACCGAGATTATATATACTGTATATGGTCGCACGTTGGAACTCTACCGAAGATAAGATTATTATATCTAGACCATGTGTCCATATATATCGTCCTTATCTTATCTTTAAAATGCATACCCAAATCCAGAGATTTGATCCGGCGGGGCACTCGTGTTTATGAAATTTTAAAGCTCCTAGATCGCCGAAAAAATGCAACAGATTTTAATTTTTTTTAATCGAGCAACACAAATTAACATAAATAATTCCTCCTGTGGTATGGCTGAATTTTAATCAAAATGCCTTATGAGATCCATCAAATGAAAAAGGATGAAAGGGAGAAAAAACTGTTTTTTAAACTTCTAAAACGTTAGCTCTAGCTGGAACATAACTTGGACATAATTCCTTAGAGCGAATCAAAGGATTCAAGTGTCAATGAAATATGAAAAACTTATGTGTCAGTCCATGGGAAAAGGGGGCACGGTCATTTTTACTGCAATCATTCTCCACCCGACTGCAAAATCATGAAATCATTTCTGTTTAAGCGACACGCAATTTGTATGTAAACTATGGTTAGCTTTATGCCCCTTTTTCCCGTAAACCGTCACATATTTACATATTTATATAAGTGTTAGAAAAGTTATTTTAAGTTATTTATTTTCCTATGGACATTTATCAGGATTTCGGTTTATAAAACACACAACACCGTAGAAAAAAAATATCTAACATTTTTTATTTTTAACTCCTAAAATCTTCCTGAGTTCAGGTGAAGCGCCTTTGAGTTTTGTGTTTATGATTACGAATCATGAAGGTTAGATGTGCGTTAGTTAGAGTGGCAATAAAAAAACTTATATCTGGGCAAAAAAACAACAAAGGAAATGAGCTTAGTGAGTAGCCCTTACCTTGACACGGGGGGGGGGGGGGGTCATATTCCACAAATTGGGGGATATCAATTTTTGATGTAACGAAATATTTATTTTTTTGACTTGAATGAATCAAATATTATTTGCTCTGAAAGGGGCCTGTTAGAATCGTTTATTTACAATATTGATGTAACTATCATGCTATCAAATCGTTTATTTACAATATTGACGTAACTATCGTGCTGTCAAATCGTTTAATTACAATATTGACGTAACTATCATGGAACCACATAAGTTTGCTTACATTTTGAAGCCAATTCAAGGATCTCTTTCATGCTAAGAATCTTCCCTAAATACTTTGTTTTTATAGATTTAGATGTACAATTTTCCATTCTAATCAAATTATCAAATTGTGGTGCTTTGTATTGGAAAAATAACATTGCTTTCTGATGGTATTTTAAACTTATGGTATATTTCCATTGAAATACATACAGTACATTAAAGTACATATCTTAAATGTTAAATGTGGTGGATTGTAATAAAAATATTGTAAGCCTTTATTCTGTTTTATCAATTCTATGCCAGGATATAAATCAACGTTTGTGGAATTTTGAGAGAATAATGGCGTGGACGATCTGACTAAAAGACAGCTGTACACTAAAATATTTCAACAGTATATAGT
>JAUBWS010053811.1:3376-17243 GCA_032270445.1 Darlingtonia californica
TATAACAACCTATATCTTTAAGACTCATATTAAGTTAATCTATACGCACAGAAATCTCTCATATGTAAAAAGCTTAGAAGTTTTTTCAGTTTCAACCTGAAGTGGTCATTTTATTTAGTGACCCACCTACTTAATGGTAATAATTCATGGAGTTGTAGTTGTAAAGCGACTTATTCTTTTTAAAGCAAGATATGATATGAAAGTATTTTTCACAAAAAACAATTTACTGCTGCTGCAAAAAAAAAAAACCATGACAGTGGCCAATCCTACTCGAATGACCGTGATAATGGACTTAAAAAGCATAATGCTGCAAAACTTTGATCCTTGATTTTAAAACAAGTCTAATGAGTTAGTAATTTTATGGCGTGGAGATATATTTATCAATTAGATGCACACAAAAACTAAACTTGAATATCATACATACTATAGTACGCATTAAATACCATAACATTTTAGTTTATGCTCATAAACGAACCTTTAAATTGCATCATCAGTTAAATGCCGCTTGCGTCCATTGATATCACTTCATCTTTATTACCAAACTGTTTTTACTCTCAACGGAAGAAAATTTTGTTCATAATGGCGCAATTTCCTCATATGATAATTGAATAATTAATAATCTCATATAATTGTTTGGCTTTCCACAATTAGGTATGTACTAAACCGTGTAGTTTCGAGGGGAGGTTTATTTGCTCAACATTGTGTATAGTATTGTTGAAAAAGTCAAAGCAGAAAAAGTATATAAATTAAAAACAACAAATCTTTTAAATTAAGGTGTAACGGAGTTTAAAGCAATACATAAGGTAACATCTTATGGTTTCAATCACTTCCATGCCGGGAATTCTTAACATTTTGGGAATCTTTGGAGATAGTCTATTTCTTGACAGGGGACCGCTTTCTGGTGCATGGGTCGCGGGACTCCTAGATCGCTACCCAGGAGTACATGACCGTAACAAAAATTTAAAATCCCATGACAAATGTGTTTGCCGTAAAAAAGTTTGAAAACCTATGACAGATATGTTTGTCATTGGCACGTAAGTGGTTAAAATATCTTTTATACGAATTTAGCTTTTGCGATAACCAAATTTCCGGGAACGCAAAATTTGTGATTAACCTATCTCAGTTTTATATTTTACTTTGATTAAATTATGAAGTTAGCGAAAAATTGAAATTTTCGCGGAAATTTGATTTCGCATGTGACTTAGGTTTTAGGTTGAGCTTTTTAGTAGAAATCCAAAGTAGCAGAAAAATGAAATTAAATGCAAGCTTGGCCATAGAAGATAATACAAGGGAAAGTAAACAGAATTTATGTGGACAATACTGGGTTATACAAAAGGACAGATTTCGCAAAATTGGATTTCCTTGACGACCGAATATTTGTATTTCCCAGAAAGGCAACCACGTTCCTTTTCTCGTACAGTGAGATCGTTAACAACTTTCACAGATTAAACATCTAAAATCGAAAATCGAAACAATAGTTAAGTTTCAGCGAAACTAGCTTTCAGCTTTCTATTCTGAAATTGGTCTTTTCAAATTCAGATTTAGAAAGTCTTTTACAACATCTTTCAAACTTTCAACTTGAATTTCTGGACAGTGACTTGAGATAAACTTGTTAAGTTTATGGTAGCAAAATTGAGTCCTTTTTATTCTTTTTAAAAATATTGTTGGGTTGTTTTGACCAATTCTGAATCGTTCAGACTCCGTTCAGCTTCCAAAGACATTTTGGTCAAATTTGGACGAGTAAAAAGGGTTAGAGTAAAATAGGTTTTCGATAATCATTTTTTTGAGATTTTTTACAGACGTATTGCTATGCATTGCATTTGCTTCTTCGTCAAAGAAGAAAGTTTGAAAACAGCAACAGCGACAACAAAAACAAAAAAAAGACAAATATAAAAAATAAATTATACGTTGATGTAAAATCCGTAAGTATTACATGCAAAATTACAAAAATTTGCATAGAATTTAAAACATTGAGCACTCAAGTTTGACCTTTGATCAACTGTGGCCTTTGTAATGGGTTAATCCAGAATCTCAGTTCCAACCACACGAACCACACACTAGTCCATCGTGATACGGGCAAACAATCTTATCCTTGGGGATGCGTGGTTACATGTGATTACAGTCTAATGATACCACACAATGCACGTGTGTATTGAATAGAATATTTTGAATGAACCATGCACTACTTATAAATGATTACCGCAATATTATCCCAGCAATAACTGTCCAATTTTTGAACGATGGCTTTTCACTTTGTTAACTCTTTTTACATTTCATTATATAAATATTCTGATAAGACTTTTATGAAAGATATTCAAATATATTACGCATTCCTGAGTGTGCCGAGGACAACAGAAATTACATCGCATTTTGTTTGCAAAACATTCCTGTCTACAAACTCTACTTTGGCGCAAAATATTGATAACATAAAACATTTCAATCAGAATAACAACGGCTTCATCGTTTATAATCCGGAATATTCCTCATATAGTTAGTATATATATAAGAGCCTTAAACTCCGCACACTAATTCGTAGTAGCTGAATCCTACAAACCAATGGAATGTCATCGAATTAATGCACAGTACGGAGCCCAATCCCCATCCAACCCGCCAACTCAGTGGTAACTGTAAAGTCGTGTACAACGGAGCCCCGCTTTCAGTGTAAACTCGATCCGTTACCTTTGTGGTAGTTGGAAAGTTTCATTAGTGCAGGATCTGTTGATTTGTTACAATATCTATATGTAATACGCAATTGTTCCGTGACAACAGCACGAGGCTTATTGAATATTAGATAAAACAACTTGAATCATAAGTTGATGACCACACCCATCATTTCGGAGAAATGTGAAAGTGGTTAAAGATTTAATATCAAAATGACATAGAGGTTTTTGAAGGATAAATATATATTCCTATGGATATGGAAGTGTAACAAATCCAATTAATCCAATTAAAGAAAACAAAAGAAAAAAAGTACAGCAGAAGAGAAAAGAATATCCACAGAATTTTGCATACAGACTATTTATGGTATTCACCCGCGCTACCAGGTGAATCTTGCATGGTTTCCCAGTCCATGCTACCTACTTTCCAAGGAGGGCGTCACCTCAACTCACTCTTATTGGACCTATACTAAATGCAAATTAAAATGAAAAGTCGAGAAAAATTGGACTAAATTAGTTGACGAGATCTCGTTTGATCATTGCAAGTGGTGTTCTATAAAAAAAAAGATAGGCATAGAGATGTCTATTGGGAGTTTTTGGAAAGCTCTGGTTTTATTCACAAGCACCTTGATTTAACATTCTTTGGTCTTGAAATCGGAGAAAGAGAGGATATACCTAGGAGTTTTATTCACTTGATATGGAAAATTGGGAATGCTTTTTTGCATATGATCATGTAGGTTTAGTTCACTAAAATCTCTATTTTGTTTTTGAAATTTATGTTTTGTACCAAGAACCCTTAGCTTTTGTAGGAACTGCTAAAAATTGAAAAACTAATTAAAGTTTTTAGAGACTGAAATGAAGTACTTTTTCCAAGCAAATCAAAGACTGTCCAATTTTTCCTACTGGTGCTTGCGGACTTTTGATTGTTGATAAAATTATTCAGTTAACATTCCCGAGTATCACTGATTTGTTTACTATTTGTTTAGCTACAATAAGCACTTGAACCACCGAGGTAGTGGTTATTACCACCAATACCTTAATTTCAATTAATCTAAAATTGAATCAAAAGAAAAACATTTTGTTTAGCATATTTTAAACGACCAACTATTTATTTCCATCATTTTCAGCATGCTTTATATTCACAACATTCATTAGTTAATTTTATTTTATAAACGCTAAGTCTTCAGACACGAACTTCTGTTTACTCATCTTCAGCATATTGTTCATGTTTAGTGGCAGATATTTACCTACAACTAAAGTCGCTCGGCCTTGTTTGAAATTAAAATACATTTATATCTATGTAATCTAAATATGTCAACATGTGTGATGTAATGGTTTGTCAGATTTGAATGTTATTACTGGGTAGTAAGACAAGATGGTGGAAATTTTAAAAACTATGACATTTTTATTTCTCTTCGCGATTTTTCAGTCAGGTAAGATGCTCAACATTAAAATAATTTTCTTCAAGTTTAGATTTGCGATATCTAATATACTTTATACTTAAAAAATAAGGACTTTTTGACAGTTTTCCTGTAAAGATATTTGTCCATTAATTGAACATCAATTAATTAGCCTCAATTATTACATAATATATTCATTGAAAATTTTACAGTACTACAAAACTGACGAAATATTATGTCCATTCAAAACAGTTTTAGGAGATACCTTCTTCGGAAAGTTGATGTTGAAAACACCTGCAACGGGAAAAAGACATTCGATATTTGAGAAAAGTCCTGTCGTGTTTGCCACAAGACGTTCGACATATTTGAAAAAATTCGGTGATGTATTCAAGGTCCATATACCAGCAATTGCAGAAGGTGCTCCACAGAATACGGTATCTTTTGAATCCATGAGATTTTCCAGCTATTTCCTATCAAAGGATAAAAAAGACGACAACTTCAAGATTAGGGAAAAAAATGGAACGGATCTAGATTTCGGTGAGTGAGATTTTTTGCCTAAGCAAAAGTTTCTTTTTTCTCTCTTTTGCACATTTGTGGAGAGAAACCATCGATCTTTTAGAATTTGTATTTCAAATAGAATTTTGTAGATATACTCCTCCCCTGTTAAAGTCGTTACAAAGCTTCCTGTTCCATTTAATATAACATAAAACATTCAAATACACAATATATAACCAAACATATCAAAAGTAGAAGCATAGTAATAGCGTAGTATTAAGACCCTCTTGACCCTTGAGACCCCAGTTGATAAATGTTAAAAATAGTTTTGTACTACTTCGAGGTCTCATTATTTTGAAACACTATAGAAAATTTTGAGTCCTTACAATCCCTCCTGCCCCTACAATTTGACACAGTCGAACTTTTATATACACTGTGCGTGGTAAAATGTGTGGTATTTATGCTAAAATCAGCTAAACTTAATTGAAATTATTTTTCTTTGAAATTATGTTTAGACAATAGAGCAACCTTCATTATTGAGAGGAGAGCTGGTATTGAAGGGTCTGGTATGTTAAGGATATCTGCAGCTCCGTCTAAATACATGTGTGTTCGACGTGGAGCTAATGTTGGTGATTCTGCCTTACAAGCAATTGAAAAAGAATCAAATGATGATTTCAAATTTAGATGTTCGTTTTACATTCAGAAGTTACGAGATGAAAACGTAGATGACGCTATCAAGAAGTCCAAATTAGAAAACAACAAGGCATCTAAGAATCAAAACCAAAATCAGGACCAACTGAAAACATCTGCTATCGACAGTCTTTTGCAAGAATTCAACAAAAAAATAGAAAACCACCAGAAATCACTTTTAACAGAAGCCGCATCAAAAAAGCATCAAATCAAAGAAGTTTTTCAAAGGCCTACCAAAAAAGCTATGGTTGCCCACAGAATTCCCAAACTAAAGAAAAAATTAAATGTTACCTTAAATACAGCAGCAAAGTTGAAGAAACCACAGAATTCAATAGCAAAAAATGTAAAGCAACATAAAAGTCCGAAATTAGTCGAAACGAAGAAAAACCGTTTAAATCGAAACAACGAAAGATATAATCAAAACGTTCCTGTTTATAATAACATGTACAACCCCTACTACAACCAATATGGCCAGTATGTCAATAGCTTTAACAACCCATTATCGAACTTCTTCAAAAAAGAACACATCGTTTCATCACCCATGAACCAGGTTCCTGTAGCAACTTTAAATTCGTCATATAAGCAAAACAACATGCCCGTTGCCGCCGTTGACGCAAAGAATATACAAAACGTTTATGCAAAAGCCGCAGCTGCTAATGCCGCAGGTGGTTCTGGTAATACTGCTCATAGTACCCCAAAATTCAAAAGCTCAAGCAAAGAAATTGGACCAAAGAAACCGATTAATTTACACAATTTCCAGACAAAATATAACAACCAAGAACCGGCTTTAAACTTACACGGGTTAGTGCATTCTGTAAGACTTCCTGTAACACGTTCACAAATTTCTAATTCCACAGGAGAGCATCTAAAACAAACCCAAAACTCCACTGCTTCAAATGCCAAAAACGAAAGTGCAGCAAATGCCAAAAACGAAAGTGCAGCAAATGAAAATATTTTCTTTCGTTCAAACGATCTGAAAGAGGCAAGAATTGAACAAGATTCTGCAACTGAACACAATTCAACACTTGCTGTCCCTAAAATACTTGAAAATCAAGATGAGAAAAGCAATATAAGCTTAAATACTAAAAACGAGACATCAAGTTTGATAAAAAATGACACGAAAATAGAAAGTTCGACGACTACAACTTTTACTTCACCAAAACCAGAAAATACAACAACGACCAACGCAACAAAATACATATCAAGTAATTCTTCCATATTGAACAATACAGCTCCTCATTTACCCGATGTCAACTCTGCAACAAATCTCACTAAAAACAATGAAAGCCTTGCTAACAACACATCTTCTTTTACTGATTTAACGTCAAGAAATGCTACAGCTGATGAAACATCACCATTATTAAATAACACAGCTATATCAAGCAACAATAATATCACCACCCTACTTGAAAACAAAAACAGTAATAGCACATTGGTATTACAAGGCAACTCCTCTTCAAATTTTACGTCAAATGGAACATCAAATGCTTCAGCAAGAGACACAATCCTCACTCTAGACGATTCCGAAGATAACCAAGTCACTCACAAGGATGCTAAAATCAAGAGAAATTCGACAAATTTAGTATTACCATCATCACAAAAACTTAAAAATGAAACCCTGAAAGTCGAATCTCCACACAGTGCCAAAAACTCAACAATAAAAGCAAACTTAACTTCTACCGATGATGTCAAATTTAAAAAAGACACTGGTAACATGAACAAAACCAAACTTAACCTTACCGTAGCTAATGCTAATGAAAACACCACCGTACTTAACCTATCATCAAAGAAAAATATGAACAATTCAACCGTCAATATTACTAAAACAGACTTATTAGATAACTCTACTGTGCCAACTGAACAAGTTTCCAATGCCACTGTTTTTCAAAAAAATGCAACTAGTCCCAAAGCTAGCATTGAAAAAGCAAACAAATCCGATGAAACTGTTGCTATTACTCAAAATGGACATGCAAAGATGCTAAACACAACACCTGTAGATAATGTGCTACCGGATGAAGCTATCGAAAACCAAATTAATCAAGCTGCAAAGTCAGATTTCGAGCAAAACTCAAATGTGAATTCCAATAAAGTATCTCTACTTCACAGAGAATATCAGGAAAACTCTTTACCATACGAATTGCAGAACCAAACTGAAGGATTTTCACCACAGTTACATAAATTTGCAAATGCTTCGATATCTTTTGGAGATTTAAATGAAAACACTGGTCCAATTGACGAGGAATCTGAATTACGGAACATAGCTCTTGGTGGAAGCAAAAAGACAGACTCTCCAGAAGAGCAAAACGCAATGGTAATGCAAGGTATTCAGGGAGCTTTTCGAAAAATCAACTCTAACGACGAACATGATGTGGAAAATAAAATAAAGTCATTGGATATGGAAGACAAAACGTCACCAAATATATTAGCAAATGAAATAAGAAATAATCATAACCCACGCCTCCAAAACCTACTAATGGGTGGTTACAAAATGATGAACCAAACAATGCCTATGTTTAACGAAACTGGGGATGAAAATATTGAGAACTATGGAACAAGATCAGAAACTGAAAATGGTGCTGAAGATGAAACGAATGGCGATACAAGATCACGACTTCCTGATCGTCATATTCCAGGAGGTCATCGAAATTTGATAGATCATTATCATGACCATGATCACGATATCAAGGATAATTTCCATGAGCATGTCAATGATCTATCCAAAAATGACAAAGAACGCTACAACGAATTGAACCACTTTCATTCTGCCAATGAAAATCACCACTATTTCAACAACGATGAAATGCATCCACCAACACATCAAGACAACAACCTTATCAACGACTTACACCACCATTATCATGGTTATGTCAACGATGACACAATGTCACCACCACTCCATGTCGAGCATTACCCATTTGTTGACCACAATCACGAATATGTTCACCATGGTGTTGAAAGTGTTCCAGTTCAAGAAGTTGAAGGAGATGTTGTTCATCATGTAGACACTGGGGATGCAAGCGATCACGTCCATGGACATCATCATCCAGTTGTTGGCTCACCCTTGAACCAACCAACAACCTTGTATGAAAATGATCATTATGTACCAGCAAAGTCCAATGGTGAATTTGATGATCATTACATGGGACATGGTCATTTGAGTGACGAGACAAATGTCCAACATCATACACATCATGTGGTCACTGTCAAAAGTGAGGCTGAAAGACAAAAAATGGTACATGGTTTAGTTGATGTTGGAAAAGGTATGTTTGATTTTTAGGATCTTCATTGAAATATAAAAATCATTATTTTTGCATTTTGGCTCTTAATGTGAACAAGGAAAGTTTAGTGGTAATAACGCTAAAGATCTGTTTCAATCACTAAAACTGTTTAGTAAGTTTTATTAGACCAAAGATAACCCGATGAAAGTTTCTCTTACTGCATGTAAAATATTACGTAATCACCCTTTACTCTTTTGTACTTCAATTTTCACAAAATAACATTTCTACAGATTTCTTACAGCATTTTCTTGTAAGTTAGGTTTACCCCTGGTTTAAAAAAATCATTATAAATACGTTGCAGTGAATAAAGTCCGGGAGACGATATTTTTCACACAGCTTTAAAAAATGTCCATACAATTTTTGCGAAAATAACATTTTATTAAATCTAGAGGAATCGAAATTAGGAACATTAAAATTTCATATTTAAGAAAAAAAAATTTATTTTAGACAAATGTGTTTCTTTGCAAATCGTGAATGATATTGGTCGTCGATACAGACTGATTAGCTCTATCAATAAACATGGCTACACACCAAGAGGAAAAGTTTTTACTTTGAAGACCGTATTCAAAGATCCCAATGCACACAAGTTAGTTCTATTCAAAGCCATCGATGAGTTGGAGCCTACAAATGATTTATTGATCAATGGTAAAACAAAATATTTAGCTTTCCCTACGTCATGTGATAGTGACTCAAAGATGGTGCACATAACACGTGTTCACCAGCATCCATCTATTGTTGGATGTGGAACTTCAAGTAAGCTTTACTTTTTTGCTTTTGTTTTTCAATACGAAAATGTCGAAAAAATGCAAAATTTATTACCAATTTTCTAGGAGCGATAATCTCGGTTGAGTTAAGATTTTTGAAATCTGTTCTGATACTTGAATAGACAAAAAAACAAAGCCCAAAGATTCTTAACTAAATCATCAGATTTTATGAAACTGAAGTCCTGGAGCTTTATAGTACGCCAAAGTTGCTAAAAGATCTAGGATACGGTAAACAACCACTAGTACATTTCAGCATTGAAATGATCTACCGTCATTTTTGACATAAGTGTTGTTTACCTCCTATTTTTCTGAGTCAAGATAAAATCTTTATATATCCTTAATGTTTTGGGTAACAAAAATTTACAGTATTGATAAAAGACCCTATCATGAAAAAGATTGTCTAAAACATTTAATTTTGAACTTTAAGGTGTCAAGGAGTGAAAGAATTTTGTACTAAAAATAATTCACTATTTCCTATGAACATTTTAGAGAGTTCCGACTGCGAAACCAAGAAAACAAATATTGCTGGCTTCAATCATCAGTCTCGTCCACAGTTAAAACTGACAAACAATTATAAAAGAAGTTATTTAGAACTACCACAGACAAGTGGTAAGTGTTACAAATTTCGTATTCAGCCAATAAAGGATTTAGAGAAAGCAGTATTGGATTGTAAGCAGACATTAAACAAATATAAGCTTAGTAATAAAGTAATATTTTGAGTAAGCATTATGCAAAATAAGAGGCGAATCCGGGATACCTAGCTCTTTGTATGAGAAACGGTACAGTTTTCATAACTGTTTTATATATACATGAATTTTCATTTTTTGGCAAATTATAAAGGTAATTTTGTTCTTTTAAAGCCATTATGTGGATGTTTCTTTTGAATGTATTCTGAATATAGAGAACAACTGACTATTTCATTAGATTTTAGGTGAAAATAGCTCAAAGTTTACATCAAATTTGTATTATTTACATTATTATCAAATCATTTACATCAAAGGCCTAATATCGATGTACCAAAAAGAGCATATGCATGGTGTGATCAAGGAATTTTTTATTATTAGGTTGTGTCAGGGCGTACCATTCAAAAAATCCATACAGTTCTTCTTGTTGTGTATTCCCATTCGTGTTTGGTGGTGTGCAACACAAGGAATGTATCCGCAGTGGAGAAAAATCATGGTGTGGAACAACTGAAAATGTGGATAGAGACAAAAAATGGGGCCTATGCACAAGTAAGCTAATCTTATCAGAGGTTTTTTAATTTTTGCAAAGGCTGAAACTTTTACTATCTTTGCATTCCTTATTTTTCATAATTTTTTTGGTGTACGTTGCTTACACAGGGGGTAAAAAATCCCCTCTGAGGCCAAAATGTACTAAAATCATCTAAAATAGCTAATTTTTTACATGCAACTAGAAATTTTAAATATAAAAAAGTATTGATTAATTGGGATTTCATTGCTAACCTCACCATTTCTACCCCTAACTTTAATTACATTTTTTTGAATTACCTAACCCTTTTGCAGAATACTGAAAACTAAATTTGATCATGTATAAAGTCCAACATCGCCTTATGTAGCTATATTTTGAAGAAAAGGTTTACAAGAAAGACCCTTTCAAAGAAATGGAAGAAAAAGGCTAAGTTTTGACAAACTCTTTTCAAAACAATCTCTACATTAACTCAAACTAAAGTCTGTTTTTTAATTCATATGTAATGATTATTTAAACTAATGTAACTTTTTGTACAATTCATAAGAATCAAAATTTTGATATCGTTAGGGAGATTTTCAGGAGTGGAACAATTTTGAAACGTTTTAATTTAAAGAAAGAAGAATCAAAGTTAAAGAAAATGAAGAAGCAAAAAATGAACTTTTTACTGTAAGGTAAATGTTGGCGGTTTTTGAAAGAAACCTGAATCTTTATGAAATATGAAAAAAGTGTACAAAGTTCTTTCTCCAATGGAAATCTATAACGGAAAGTTTAAAGAAAATTTTCGCTATAAAACCCTCTTTTTTGACAAAAAAAATTTATTGATTTTTTTGAAAAAGTTACATTAGTTTGAAAAATTTGTGCAATGAATTAAAAAAACAGACCATAGTACTTGCTACATTATCTACTCTTTACAAAGATTCTTGCATATACCGTTGAGAGACTTTTTTAAATCATATTTAAAATATTCTATTCAAGAGAACCAAATAATCATGTTTTATATAGTTGCGTTGAAGATAAACACTCATTGTTGTAAATTTTTGGCTCGTTTATTTATGCGCAAGTTGAAGCAAGAGAATTGTTTTCACTTTGTACAATTTTTGCATTTGCAATTAAAACCAATTTGCACTAATTTGGATTTTGTATTATTTGCTTTTCATTTTGCAGCTCCTACATATCCAGACGATAGCAGCAACAATAACATTGTGAACCAACCATCCCAAAATAAATGTGACCTTCACTGTAAAGTCAGGTGTTTACCAAGTTGTGAATTCAGC
The DNA here is from genome assembly GCA_032270445.1 of Darlingtonia californica. NCBI lineage: Eukaryota > Viridiplantae > Streptophyta > Magnoliopsida > Ericales > Sarraceniaceae > Darlingtonia > Darlingtonia californica. Next base: position 15,144 of record JAUBWS010053811.1, read on the forward strand.
TGTTGTTGATATTATTGACTTATCAAATTTGCTTGCAGCAAGCTTAGTTGGAACTTACACATCCCATACCTTACAAATACTCCAAGAGTATATTGATACTGTTTGTTTCCAAGAAACATATGAAGTATAGAAAGAATGGAAGAGCATAAGTTGGCTATTATAACACTTCATTTAGCGTTAGTTATGTTAGTAGATCGGCCCCTGTTACATTTTCCTCTAACCTTTGGGATAATTATTCTCATCCGTGAACTTTTCCGTGTTAATAGTAGCGATTAAAATTCAAATTCTGGCTGAATTGTATACACTATTTCTCATGAAATGATGAAAATTTTGACAATGCAGTACGAAGGTGAATATATCTATTGATTTATTTTTAAAAATGCATGATATTTTAACATTTTTGCACTAAGATTGGCTCGAAAATTTCATCTCTTATAAAGACTTCATTTTTCCCTTGGGTGATTTAGTCCCAAATCATAGAGAAGGCGTATTTTATCGATCTTTCCTTCTTTAGTACTGTGTAGCCCCTAAACGTTTAGCAGAAATACAGTGAACACAATAACCAAAATAATATTTTCACTTTTGAAAAGCTACAAGTATTTTCAAGATAATTTGGTAATATCAATTCCACCTATTTTTGACCGTTCTTAAATAAAATTCGTTTTAATATTCTTTTGAGTCCATATTTTTACAATTAAAAACTTGAATTTAAAAGTTGGAAGCTTCACAAGCATCATATTTTTAATTACACTCGTTCAAAGGATTAAATAGATGGTAAATGTATTAGCCTGGGGAAATAGCAGAGTAAATGCTTCTTGTAGTGACAGTCGATAGTCGGATAAAAGCTGCAAATTCAACCTGGAAACTCTTCAGTATTGATTAGTCAAACCACACAACAAGCACAGGAGTAGTTGATGGATGAGAAGAAATACTGTAAAGTGATAAAGTAAAGAATTAAGGAACAAAATAATTCATTATTTAGAATTTACCTCATCAAAACAATATGCATTATTTCAGATGCTGAGTGAAAATGTGTTGAAAGGAACATTTGTCAAAATGTAATTTGCTTACGACTACTGTGAAGGTCTTTCAAATATTATTACATATTGTTTTATATTTGTTTTTGTACGAAAGAATCTTATATTTTTGTTAATTTGTTATTTTATAGCATTTTATATAGATTTGGTTAATCCAGTATTATATTTTTAGAAAGAAGCTGTTCCGTTATTGTTCTAAAACTTTAACTAATATAATGATAATAATTGATCTTTTTAATCAACTACTGATAAAGTCTTGGTAGAACTGTGCTGAATAATTTACAATAACAATTCTTTGATTTTTTGGAATGTGTCTAGCTCGCCAACAGTGTAGCATCTTCAATAAAAATAATAAAGTATAATCTAAGTTGAATAGATCTTTAAATATTGAAATTGAGTAAACTGCTAAAGCATGTATGAATGAAAAGGGAAGAAAATCCGAAGACCATAAAATGAATAATTTGTACTAGTAATTACATGGTTTTGAGGGTGATTTGGGATTAATAGCCCCGAGGTTCATTTAAAAAATTTCAAAATAGCCCGAACGCAGTGAATTTGTATACAAACTGTACGATAATTTCAACAAACTACAATAAATAATTGTAATCCATCGTTCAGACAGAGCGTTTATTTTCATTAAGTTATCAACCGATTAACACAGAATTAGTCTCAAAACAAGATGAAACATACTACAAAATGTGACGGTCTATGTGAAAAGGGTGCTTGGTCATTTTTACCGTGATACATACTCCACCCGCTGGCAAAATCACTAAAAAATGTCTGTGGAGGATTGCATTTCTATTTAAGCGACTTAAGCAGTTTGCGTTGTTCATGATTTTGAGAGGTAAAAAAGTAAATCATGGATGACTTTTATCATTTTATCAATGATCAGAGGGGCAATTGATCCCAAAATCACCCGAAAATATCATGTTATTTACTCGTTAAGTATATGACCAAACAAAACAAACTTGAAAAATATTATTGAATAACTTCAAACTTTGTACAATCTTGATATCAATCGGGCAAAATACATTTTCAACAAAGTTGATTGGTTTAAAAATAT
>JAUBWS010053844.1:0-17226 GCA_032270445.1 Darlingtonia californica
CTAAAATTTTGTTAGGTTGTCACTTCGTTATTTCAAATTGCTTAAGATAGTCATTGAATAAAAAGTACAAAAATCCTTTTCTTTCAAGCATATTTACAAAACTATGGAATAATAACTTGCTACATCATTGGATAAGCAAAAATCTAAATGAATCATTCCAGTAGTAAATAAGTTTCAATATGTTTAAAACGAAATTTAAGCGGAAAAACAAAAAAGGGCACCATTCCAAATGAGAATTTCTCGAAAAATCAAAATATTATGTTAAAACCCCCGAGAATTCTTGTATTGTTTGGGTCCAAAAATTTTGAAAAACAGTGGTTTTGCCAGCAATTTAAAACAACAGAGTTATTAGTATTTTGCGCATGTGAAGAAAATTATATTTAATTTGAGGACTATTACCATTTGAAAACAGGGATTACAAAGTGGGGCAAAGGGATTACAAAGTGGGGCAAAGGGATTACAAAGTGGGGCAGCTTTTTGGATTACAAAGTGGAGCAAAAAGATTACGAAGTGGGGCAGGGATTACAAAGTGGGGCAAAGGGATTGCAAAGTGGGGCAGGGATTACAAAGTGGGGCAGGGATTACAAAGTGGTGCAGTACACACTTCTACATACCTTTTCCATTAATTTGCAATTTCTTTCGTTCCCCTTTAAAGATTTCAGACAGTACCATAGCCCAGGGCATATTAGAATTGCAACTGCATTTTTCTCTGTAGCATTTATGTACAGCCTGTCCAAAAAATCATCCCGTATGACTCTAAAAGAAGCTATGTTTTATAACTTTACCTTTAACATTAACATGTTTTATATCCTTTTACATTGACAATTCAATTTAAAATTGTATACATAAAAAAAATCAGATATGTCTATTGACATCATTTAACTAATTATTATCCTTTGTTTATTTTTTTTCTTTACCAACACTTGTCACGATTTTTTAGATACAACCAGATACAAAGAAATATGATCACAGTTGCAGCTTTAGTGATGAAATACTTCAATATCGTGGATTTGTGCCTCTTAACAGTGTCGGATAATGCTGTCAGTATGGCGCTCAATTTTCAATGAAAAGGTTTCTAATTCAAGCCTGCCTTTTGTCTAGTTAACGCAGTTAGCCCAATAATGATAAGTTGCGTAGAGGAAAAAATAGGGTTTCGCTCCACTTGAATAAAGTAAAAATATGTTTAAAAGTTTCAAACACAAGAAAACTTCTTGAGTCGTGAATTTCGAATGATGTCGAATCGCAACCATGTTGTGTTGAACAAGTTGTGATTTGACCCGCGACCTCACATGCGCTAAGACGGTTGCTTAGTCTATTGTGTTAAACGACACAACAGGCGAAGTGGGCCGCGAGCGACCCAATTAAGCCTCCAGACATCTTGGAGGAAATGATATTGATGATACATCTCTATTGCAATCTATGGTGTAAACATTGAATAGCGAATTTTGAATGATGTCAAATCGCAACTATATAATCATTCAAACCCACGACCCTCTCACATGTTAAAAGGTTGCTTAGTGGGTTAAAATTCCACCTTGGTCAACACAAAATTGTTGATGATTATATAATTGCGATTTGACATCATTCGAAATTTACAATTCAATGTTTATACCATCACAATAAAGATTTACCACCAAACCATGCAGAAACACATATAGACAAACCAGGAACCCTTAACATATTTTTCATGTCATTTATTTCAAAATTTTAGATTAATTTTCTTTATTTACATATGATCATAAAATCCAGATTGTAAGGATTTAGCAAGTTCCTTCAGGTTCTACTGGGACCAATTAAGAGAACCATACGAGGCTTGGTTAGGTTTTTCAAATCATAAAACGTTTATATGATGCAAAGGAAGACTATACTAGTAAGCGAATATGGCCGAATTTTGTACCGAATTTCAGTAGCATCAAAAGTTAAAAAAAGTGACCACAATGATAAAAACGGAGGTAAAATTTTTACTTCTGAGAGAAAACCTGGCCTACAAACTTGAGATTGAGATTTTTTCATTCCACCTGTGTCTGACTTAATAGAAAACTTTCAGTCTTTAGGGTAACTCTATCTTGTGGATCCGTGGCCGAGTGGTTAAGGCGATGAGCTTAGAACTCAGGGGTCCTGAGCTCAACGCCGGCACGAGGCTTTCGATGGTGAAAATTACCTCACTGTAATTTCCACAAGGTACCCTGTAGGTGTTTCACAGGAAGGCAGGACCTTCATTGATAGCAGTTCAATGAGAACTTAAGAAGCTATCCTGGGTAAATATGTTCAAATAATAACAATATTCTAATCTTAATTGGACCAAGCTGAATATTCTAAAATTTTCGTTATATGAAAATTGCAAAGATCTACTTTTCTAAAAAATATTATCATATAGCTACTTACAAATGACAGTTAGGATTAGTAGCTGATTCTAATCATAGTCTTTATTTCCTACTTTACCTTTCCACTTTTTCACATAACTGAACTTATACAAAAGTTTTATTTTCCGTCATAACAAATATTTTCTTTTTTCGAAAAGAAAGAGAAATAAAAGAAAAAAATTCATTCGCATGAAAATGTAAACTCCCAGCTATATTTTCTTCTTTGTTTTTTTGATAGTAAAGAAAAAAGATGTAACTGTAGTAAGATGAGGTTCTTATAATAGCCGTATTTATACTGAAACAAACTAATCGTCTGAGATGAATAATTCACCCTAACTATCAATTTAATCGACAGTATAAATGCAACGAAAAAATAAATTTTTTGTTAGACGAACTATTCGTCAAGACAAACTATTTGCTTCAGACGATTAGTTCGCCTCAGTATAAATACGGCTAATGATATTTTATGTAAGCTATATAATTGAATTTAAATTAAGAAGTGAAGAGGAAAATAGAAGAGAAATCCGAGCTTCCTTTTGCTTCTAATGTTTTTAGTACTTAAATAAGTAATCATAGGGAAATGCACGAGTGTTATAAGGTTATAAGGACGAACCATAGAAGAACAAAAAAGGACATATCAATTCGGAGAAACATTGAAGAGTTTCAAAACCACATATATGACATTCGAGATTTGGTAATTGATGGTTGATATTTGACGTGCAGTTGATGAAAACCACAACTTGTTTCACGGTTGAGATATTTAGAAATTGGAGTGAATGAAAGTATACTCGTAGTTTGAGGGTCAAAATACCGAGCTATTTACAAATGGCTGAACAAAAAGACTTTCTTTACGTTTTTATGCCATTTCTGAAATCCATGGAGAATTAGATGTCGATTAGTATTCTCATATGTCAATTTTAGAGCAATGTACGCCAAGCAACAGTCGTTGAAAGTTTTAAAAAATGGAATTTTTCAAAATGCATTTTTTGTCATTTTTGAAAACAGTGCGGCAGTGAACGTGTTAAGGCCCACTTTAATCTAGTATTTCGGCGGTTAGCTACTTCCAGCATCTTATGACATGTTTTGACAGGAGCCACGACGCAAGAAACTGTTTTGATAGTTGCGTCGTTTCTTGCGTCGCTTTCTATTCAGTTTTTATTGTTTTCAGGCATTTCCGACGCAGAACGTAAGTAAGTCTGAACCAAGCTTAACAATCATTATCTTGAATTATCTGTTTGCCTTTGATATGCACATTCCTGATGATATTGTTGTCATGGTGAAATTTGTAATATATGGTAGGACGCTTACCACAGCACAAAATGAAATAAATGCTTTCTTTATCATTCGAGTCTAAAAATTAAAAAAAATATTTTCCTATCTGTTGTGGAGAAGAAAATAATGGGAATTTATGAGGATCGACCAAAATAAAACTAGATTGTTTGTAATGATCAATTATAAATAAATTATACTTGACATTATTAATCAACCTAATTAAATGTTCCATAGTCACACAAGAAAAGTTATCAAAGGAATAGTAGCTGTTATTGTCAAATATGTTTTGACTAGCGTTTTGTTTTTCATATTATAGTCTTACTGATTGAGTAGGTAGATTGGTGAATTAAAAAAAATTGAAACAAACATGTAAATATATATATATATATATGTGAAGCTATTGAAATATATGATTCCGAAATTTAGATAATGTTGGTTTTGGTTTTACTAAGAGAAAGAATGTGGGCACAACAAATATTGTTACAACTTTGGTTATTTTATGATTTATTGTCAAGTTATGCTAACGTAAAAGTATAACCATGCATCAAGAAAAACCCTCTACAGAACTTCACAAAATCAATAAGTCTCTTAGGGTTCTGTTTTGTCCTTCAAACACCTATAGGTATAGATTCAACGTTTTTGAATTGACTGTGATCATATAGTGAAAGTGAATTTTCAAAGAAGCTTCGGCGTCTATAAAAATCTTGATAAAGTGTTGCTTAATGAGTACCATTATATGTGTACAATTTTCATACTCTACGTTAACTCCAAGAGGACCTTATCGGTAAAATGAAAAATAAAAGATTCCTCTTTGCCTTTTGTTGACTTAGCCATGGTGATCGATCACGTTTATTGGAAGATTTCCAATTCGTAAGCTGGATTATCAGATAAAATGGTGATAGATCCTCTAGCGTTGCACAAGCATCAAGGAAATAAAGTTGATGAAAGCTGCTCATGATGACTCACTGGAAGTGATGTGTAACTTCTGCTATGTCGCTATTGATACAGGTGAAAATGGCAATTGCAATCAATGCTAGTGTAAAAGTATTAGAGAACTTCTTTTTAAACATACCAACGAAAGTATCTGCACAAGGATCAGACGTTGTCTACTTATTGCTAGTGCGCGCGAGGTTTTCTGTTTCATGCCAGTAAGACTAGACCATTGCTAGAGATGACTTTATTAGACTAGTCAGAAATAATAAGGCAAGAGTCCTCAATAATTGTAAATAAAACAGCAATAATTGGGACACTATACTATCCTTGGAAAACACCCCAATGCAGAGCAAAAAATTATATAGTTCGGCATAATGTGAAGAGATGGAATATATTTGTCTTCCAAAAACAGGCTGGAGGAATCAATTTCATTGCCAGCAGTCGATCGTCTCGCCTGGAGATCGACAATCAAGTGTATGCAGAAAGACGTCAAAAAGTAGCTGGCGGTAGCAGAAGAAGTAGATAGCATAGCAACTATAAAAAGTTTCAATGGGTTCTGCTGAAGTTTATAGAAATTGCTAAAGGAAAGCCGTTGTTTCTCCCATTAGATACGCTGTAATGATATGAAATTGATGTTCCAAATACTGACGATCAAAAATTTGATTAAGGTGGATGTACTTTTGATATTGGAACATATATACTTTGTTTCTCCATTATACTTTTATATTACTAGCCAGTCGCAGTAAAAACATTATTTATTGTAATCCAGCAACTGTTCTTTATGATGTACTCCAGTATCAATGTATTTGGAATTGAAAGTTTTAATCACTGATTAAACCAAGACATTTAGATATACTTAATAACTGTTGATGCAAGGATCATCCGGGGATTTCACCGGGAGAGGAGTACTAGATTAAAAATTGACGGTTATACCAACCAAGACTAGAAAACCAAGTAGTTTCTGACATTTTACAAGCTTAAGGCGGATTTTGATGGTATTCAAAAATCATACCCTTTCGAGCAGCCATATTATCCATTGGTTTAGTACCCTCTTTCCTCATCCGAGAAAGAAATAAGTCAAGTCAAGTTATGTTGTTTCAAAGTATGGATTCTAATATAGTTTGTATAGATTGTTTATCTTATGTACACGAAAGTGTTTACCATTGATAAAAAATACTTTGAATTTGATATCCTACTCGTTTCAACACTACATTTTAGGAAGAGAAAACGGTACACAAACATTATAATAGCATTAACAAATAACACTATGTGGCTAGAGTTCAGCTGTGGTTTTCCATGCACATGAAACCAAAAATCTTGAATAAGAAAGATAAAAAGAAAGTGGAATTGGGAAGATTCTATTTTTTGAATTATGAATGAAGTTGATTTTCACAAGAAGAAATGGTTTTACCAGTATATATTTCTGTTCAGTTTATTACAAGCAAGTTCAGCTAGTCAGGTAAGGCTTTATTAATGGTAAAGACTTGGTTAGCAAGTTCTTTATCTAGGCATTTACTTTCAATATACTGTTCATTTGGTTACATTTTACATTTTTTGATACATTTCTAGAAAATAATCGAATAGTCAAGTGGACTTTGGGGCAAACTTTCTAATGTTTGCACCAGTTTTTGAGATGACTTCATTAAACTACAATGACTACTAGTACTTAAATGATACAGGGAAATCTCCCAAATCCACCGATGGAGCAAGGCCCGTAAAAACATCGTGTTCTATATCAACAACTATTATTTTCGCTACATTAGCTGTGAAATTTAATAAAATGTAGGTTATTTGACGGTGTGGAGAAGATCATTCTGCAGTTTCAAATGGACCACTATTGATCAAAAGTATTTGCCTTTACCTGTATAATTTATTTTCTCAGTGTTTTGACGATGCAGCTAACATTCTTAGTGAATATGACAGCTTATTATGTGGGAGGCAACCTTTCAAAGAATTGTGGATAGCAAAGGGTGCCAGCAAAGAAAAATTCTTGAAAAATCTTGTTAATTTTACTTCGAATGGCACCTCATACGATAGCCTTAGAACGAGGTAAGTGCTAAACATTTTGCCTTTATAATTCATAATAAATACTCTATCAATTCTCGATGTTAGTGAACGATTGCCCCCATTTATGCAAAGATTAGAATGACAATATTCTTCGTAGACGGTTAATTCTACCTATAGCTAATATATGTGTACTCTCTGAAATCATTCAACTAAATGATAAGTGTCGTTTCGAACGGGTCCGACTTTTGATAGTTTAAGTACATTTATAAAAATGATCTTTTGTGGCATCACTGATCTCTATATAGGGCAATGTTTCATATTTGGAATTTCTCTGTATTCTAAATTTCAAATAATACTGTTACATTTTTTTCAGTGACTGGTTATCTGAGATTCTTCAAGGATTGGGTGGTAGCTATACAGAATTAAAAGAACTAAGAAATTCGGCAGCCGGATATCAAGATCTAACACCTAATAACATGGTTGATTATTTCAGTGTGCGATCAGGTTTGCGTTACAGTCGTTTTAGTATTTTAGTCATGTATATGTGAGAAAGGTTCCACTATTCAAACCCCACTTCTTTGATATGAATGAAATTCACTTTGTTCTAACGTCTAGATAGACTGACTTAATGAAGAAGTTTAGTCGACTGATTCGCTTGCTCGTCTGGACGGGAATCTCAAATGCTAGATGTTAGTCTGCGGATTTTGCTGGAAACAACCGAACAGTCGTCAAACGGGTTTTGATTTAGTAAAACATAATATGTATCAATAAATGTAATAATGATGTAAGAATACTTACCCGTCTATTCCATTGTTGCCACTAGAATTTCAGTAGCTGTGTTCCATTATTATTCATCATAGGTATAAGTGTCTTAGATGTCTCCTCAACCACATTTTCCATGTAGATTTGAACCGGATAATCTTGATAAGTGAGAATTGCAATCTTAATCTTGATAAAATGATTTTTAATTCTAGGTACTGATAAAAAGCGATATTACAAATTGAAGATGACAGGTGCTTTCACACGTGGATGGATGATTGAGCAACTTGAGAATAGAAAGGGTGAGTCGAATATACGAAAACCGTTTGCATCATGCCATGAACACGTTCAGTATACCACCATCTCATCATCGCAGTTGGGTTGAGGGGCTAGTGCAGAGCTTTTACAGGAAAATGAGCTTACTTCCACCCTGCAAAATACCAATTTATATGGCTTTCTTGATGATTGCGAGTGATTAGGCTCGTAATTCTTTGATTTGATTCTTCTTCTTTACTTAGGTTATCGTATCTACCAAAGCACAGGCGATGCATATTCTCTCAAAGCATGGCTGACCGTAAACCCATATATCTTCAAAACACAAGCATTCCAAAATGACCGCCACATTGTTTATTGGGAAGAGAACTATAAGAGAGTAGAAGCATTTTTAGAACGAGGTGGAAAAAGCATGAACGATTTATCTAAAGTACCAGCCTTTATGAGGCCCTGGCTCTCTTTTGTCAAGGTAAATACGAAAATCTTAACCCCTTAGCTTCCCACAGAACAAATTTCAGTGAGTCGAGAACGTTGTTTTTGATTCAAGATTTAATTTAAAATTTGTGATGAGTACATGCTTCATGTGAAAATAATTTTAATGAAACATTGCTTTTTGAAGACAACTAGCCATTATCTAATATCATTACCCCACATGATGAAATGTTGAGATCGACTTGGCCGATGACGAAAGGCGGAAGGTGGCGCTTTGCGCAAGAATTCTATCAGGAAATATCACGATGCTAGGTTTAAGTAAATGAAAAACTGAATAGACTGAAAACACTGAAATTAACATGGTAATAAAGGAGTTAACAAATCCGGGACTCATTTTAATGTTAGCGACTGAAAATTGAAATATGGTTTGTTTTTATTTTTCCAGAATTACAACAAAACAAGAATTATACACAACTTGAGACGAGCTTGGGTATCATTTGGTGGAAGGCGTATTCTTTCACAGGACAAGTTTCTAGTTGAATATTTGTATGTATCAATCTTTTTGCAATGATACTGTCAACGTCCCAAACAGGAGCTTGAATTGAAGTCTGCATATTGACACATTTGATTGCTGACTTGTGCACCTTTTGCTTCTATTTTTCATGTCTATAATTGCTATTTACTCAGGATAAGCACTTCAAAACCTTTCTATCATAACAGTCATCAACCGGGAAGACCTGCCGTATTTTTTCAGTAAAAAAGTTAGTTCAAATGTGTGAAAATTTTGAATGAAATTGACCACCAGATCAAGCCACATGAATGTTGTTGCTAAGCACTTTTCAGGCTAAAATCATAGAAAATTGATTTTGCTATAACTTCAGATCTACATAGAACTAGGCGATAAAAATTTGCCCGTATGTGTATTGTACAAAGTACTTTGGATTTTTTTTACAGAAATTTCAAATTTATGTGCTGATTTCAGCATGATTTTTCGTCCTTATGGTAGAGATTCGACAGCTCAGTTTTATAAAAACCATAATCTACATTTTCCTATCTTTATTTTGAAGCTTATTTGATTCAACTTAAAGCTTTATTCAGGAAGTTATGACTCGTTGAATTTAGGATCTATTTGTGCAAAAAAACCTCATAAAAATGCTGACGTGTTCACAAATTTGCTGACTCTGGTAATTTCTTTAAATTGTCAGAAACTAGACATCGAGTACAAACTTTATGCCAAAAATGAGCTTTTTTCTCTTGATCCTATCAAAAGGGTCAGAGAGGCAGATATTTTCCTGCTATTTCTTTTGAAAGGGTTATTAATGCCTTTATGTTACCTTTTTATCAAATTGTGAGCTATTTTTTTCTTTTCAGAGGATTGTTGAAAAACCTGACAATTGGCATGCAACCGTACTTCCAGACGGGTGGTTTGCTATGGACCGATCACATTGATGATATCTGGATCGATCTGTTTGGATCACCAAATACACATTGTTATCCAAACGTTTCGTATTCAGCGGGCGCTTCAGCGTTACCAAAGTTTTTAAAATTGCAAGTTAAATTAATAGAGGTAAGTTGTTTGGATATTTAACTTTTTGAACATCGTCAGCATAGAATTGGTATTTCTGCAAAGGTTATCATTAACCATAGTAGGGCACATCTCATAATGAGCTTTGTAACAATTACAAACGTTTCGAATCGAGATATTTGCATTTACATTTTGAGCAATCAAATGAGAATTTAAGATTTTACGTTAAAGCTAGAGTTAATGTTTAGTGGCTGAGAAACCTTCCATAACTAAACAATAGGCAACCGTGTTTGTAAGACTTCCCTATCTGTTCCCCTTTTTCAAGGTTTCTAATTTTTCTTATCACTTATGAATAAAAAAAAAACAATGTAATCTTCCTTGGAATTGAACTTTGGCTGAATTGTTGCAGCAATTCATTCGGTCATCTAGATTATTTTCTTTGGTAAAAGTTATTCATAAGGAAATTTATTTCAAAACTGATGAAATAAGCAATGTTTACTTTCTTACGATATAATTGATCATATTTTTTCCAGGAACTGAGTCTTTCGGTAAGTTCGAACAATGCAAAAATATTGGCAAGAAGCGTTTCACATGACACAAACAACTTAGGGCAATGTTCACATGCAAATCACATAGGAATTTCATTTTTCATTCAAGTATTTGTAATTTTTGTTATACTTATTTCATACATTTTGTAATAATTTTTATTTGTAAATAAAGGAAAACATAAAATAATGGAAAGCTCGTAATAATACTACTAAGTTATTAAATAAGAATAGGCCGGGGGAAGTATTTTTAAAGATGTGCGACCAAAAACAACTGGAAAAGGGTACAAATATAAGGCAGGGTCCGAAATATTAAAATTTTTGCATCAAATCAAAGTTTGTAACTATCTGTTGGAATGAATCTTTACTTGCAAATATGGGTCATATAGGCAAAAAAATTCCGCAATTTTCAAAATCAAATTTCTTTTTTTTGTTTTTTATTGTCGCGATTTTTGCAACGAGGAATATATCGCGGTTCTTATTTTTGCGAATCAGCGAATTATGTATTACCCAATAATGAAATAAATAACTTAAGTACCAATTAAAATTAGAGACAGTAAAGGGGATTTAAAGCAGCAAAATTTGTGAAATAAATAGAGTTATGTTGCAAAAATGAAATGTTGAAACACGACGTGGTTTTATTCAATACTTCCAATCCCAGTGATTGTTAAAAATGACCGATATACTCAGCTCCTTTAAAAAATGTTTAAATTCCGAGTTATGCTTATACTTATAAAAAAAACGCGTGTTATAGAAAGTTATGCTATTTGGATAAATACTTGCTATATGGACCGAAAAAAACGTAAGATATGCGAAAAGAGGGAAACATTTCGCGACTTTAAGATTTTTCGTGGTTTTTATTTTTTTGAAAATGCCGAAAGATCGCGAAATAGTGAAATTTTCTGCCCGCGAAATTTTCTGTTTTAAAGCACTACGTCCTTCTGTCTCAGTTTTTAATGGCAAGCGTAACATTAATAAGAAAAACAGCCATGCACAGAAAACAATTTTACAAAATCACAAAGGGGGTTTCTTGGTATTGATGGTGGAAAAAACAATCAAAATTAGATTAGATAGTACTAGTCGATTGAAGAAAAATAAGACTAGATATGTATTGATATTCATTATTTTCTGGTAAATGAATTTAATACTAATAGTGGTACGGTGGTTGTCAGCGTCGCTGGCAGTTGGTTAAGTTGGCTCACCTCGATCAACACAATTTTCGTTATGAATGGAGAGGCTTAGGTACTCTATTGCCATTTTAAAAACTAACATTCGTTAAAGTTTAAAAACTGTAAACTATTTATACAATATCAAGAATAGCAATCACCTTTGTGTCAGTGTGTGTCGTTTTTACAACCATAATCACAACAATACTGACTGTGTTGTAGGAAAAAGGTCATTCTAAATATTGTAAAAAATACGTTTTATTTCGACCATTTACATGGAGGATTTCCCTTTTGCATATACAAATATAATGCATATTCTATTTTGATGTTATATACATAGAGCAATACTTTTCGCTTTTGTAAACAAAGCGCTTCATATGGCTGATTATTAAAATGAATGCGTTAGTCATTCTTTATAAAAACATAACAGAAATTCCCTTCTTACAAAGATAATCTTCCTGATTATTTATCAAAATCGCTTGACTGGTACGCTTATTTCCTCCCTAAACGGGTTCTTATCAGCGCCTCCAGTATCACCAGTTTATAATACATATAATGTCATACAAAAGACGGGGTGGATAGAGACTATGTGAAAGTTGTGATTTCACACAGTTAAGTAGTCTAAAATTACCAAAATCGGGAAAATTTTATAGACATTTGGGGAAGAATGGGGGAAATTTAATCAGAAAATCGGAAAAGTTCGGGATTTTCACATTGTGGTTTGAAGAGTCTGTATCCGCCCCTGAAAGATATGATAAAATTTCCATTTCATTGTAATATTTTAGGGCTAGGGGGCTAGAGCCCCCTTGATAATTTCTTCAATTATGGTCCTTTCAAATTAACAATGATTAAAAACAATGATCTTGCCTCGCTTATGACTTCCAGCCCCCCTAAAATGAAATTTGTTCCGCGGCCCCTGTGCTTAATCACTTAATTTTAATTGAATGAAATTTCTGATAACAATTATTTCAAATTAACGAAGAAGGTATTAAAATTTGAAAAAATTATTAGAAAGCTATTCTCTCGAAGCCCCCCCCCCCTCACTTTGGGCAAACAAGTTAAAAAAGCATCGAGACACGCGCCTGCAATCGGGATATTTTTCAATATGCCTCAAACGCTATTTATATATACGCCCGGGAAAGGCTATTAAAAGCACCCTTCGGGCGCAATTAGGAGAAGGCATTTTATAGACTCATACCTATACAGTGTGAAATTATTTTTGTTGAAAAAAGGACTATTTTTGCAAGAAAACTTTTCATTTCTCATTTTTCATTAACTATGCATGAAGTGAAAATTTGGGTCTTTTTGAAAATGGAGCAATATTGTCTCTAGTTAAACTAGACAAAAAGATTAAATAACATGTACTCTTTGAGAAAATAGTCTTTTAAAATTCTATTTGTGAAATCGGGTTCAGCTATCAAAACCTATTTTAAATAATTTTACCTGACGACTGGAAATAGTTACGTGCTCACTTGATGCACTGTGTTCAACTTCAGTTAGGGGACAGGACTGTGCTTTCGAGCTTAGAAAAATGAGTTTTCAAATATTTGAGAAACCATTACCAGGAATTTAACCATACTATAAGCAGGATCGTATCTCCGGGGACTAATTGTCTCAGCAGTGATTTTTAAAAGGTATAAGCGTTCCAAAGTTCTGCAAAATTCTGTATTCACGGAATCCATATTGCCTAAGTTCTATCATAGGCGGAAAAGAGTTAGTCGGGCCGTCGTGGCTGTAACTTGGTAATTCGGGGTTGCCGTACAGAGAGTGCACAGATTTTCAAAATGGCGACTGCAGAAGTACCTATTTCTTAAGCTATTGATATTGGATTTCTGGATGATGACGAATTGGATAGTATTTTATCATCTTTTCAACCAGAAGTTATTCCAACTGAAAAAAGCAAGGTTCAGTGTCCTCTTTGTCCAAAAATATGTGCCTCAGAACGTGGATTGAAGCGCCATACAACCAACCAACATGCTGCTGATTCACTTCCTTCTTCTTCTTCTGGTTCTGGCCCATCTTCATCATGAAATCAACCGAAAAAATCTGCTGAAGAAATATTGCACCCTCTGGTTAAAAAATTATTGAACAATATTTTAGTTCTTTATGTGTAAATAAATGCTATTCTGAAAATGTGAGGAACGCTTTTAAAGTACATGTTAGTATGGATTCATTTTTAAGTTGTTATGAAAAGATTAAAGAAATAATTTCAAAATACAAAGGTGATGCAGAAAAGTTTTATCCCGATTTTTGTTCCAAATTTAAAGATGGTGATGTGCTAGCTTTTCTTGACAAACAATGTAATGTTCTTCTTGGTTTCGAGTTGTGTAATTATGTGGTATCGTACTCTTTTCCGCCTATGATTCTATCCAAATATGGTAAATTACGGCTTTTTTTTAAAAAGAAAAGACTCTTAAGTTAAGTTGTCAGCGTTTTAACAGCACTGATTCTATTTATGCACTTTTAATCGTTCTTTTTTCTCAAAGAAATTCAAACCGTTGCAAGTTTCGCAATGATTCATCACATACGATTGCGTCGATAACCTTTCTCAGTAACAACGCTTAACGGAAAGACGATGTTAGTTTAAGATGATATGAAAACTGGAAAAAACTAGTTTGTGTTTCATCTATTTGTTTGCTTTTTGTTTACTAGATTCTTTCGTTTTGTTTAGAAAGAAACAATATAATACTAGGAAAAAAGCAAATTATATTGACATTGCCAAAAATGACATCGTGGATCATGATTATACGCCGAAATGAAACGGGGGATGATGACGTCACATTATTGTTATGTGTGATTTGTTCATATGTGTTGCCAAGTATTCACGTTTTGGAAAGACTTTAGGCAATGTGACGTATTTTTGGGAAGGTATAAAATTTCACTGGTGTTAGTAATGATTTCAAAAATCAAGTTCAATTGGAAGCAGCGAGAAGAAATATCTGAAGTAAGATCAGGTAAAGAGATACTTTGTATAGGTTACTACCCTTTCGAAATAATCCTCTATCCTCTATCGATGAAATGAAGCTAGTTTCCCAATTGAAGTTGTTCCATGTTTCAACTACAGTCAGTTCAATATAATGGGAATTTTTGGATTTAGCTTATTTCTTGACTCAGAACCAACTCTTGTACGGTATTCTCGCATGGAACTCTTAGACCAGGGGTCATGGACTATAAAAGTGTTTAAAACTTCATAGCACATATGTCTGTCATTGGCACTTAAGTACACTTTTCTTTTTTATATAAGAATTAAATAAGGCAGACCTTGAGCCTTGTGATTCTTAAAATTTCGACCAAATTGACCCTCAAATATTCTTAAATGATTCTTATTGTTTCCTACATAAATCAGCCTCAATAATTAATATTGTGTTTGCAATCGCAATTGATGACACAATTTTCCAAAAAATTTTGAATTTGAGCCTGGGCATGATTCCTATGATATTCTTAATTTTTGGACGATTTTGAGCCTCGTGATTCTTATAAAAAGGATTCTTATAAAAAAAAAGTGTAGTTAGAAATTTAAGCATAGTGCTGGGAAAATTGAATTTAGAAGCTCTTGCTAAAAACAGATATATCCAAAGAAGATTCAGAGAAACTTCTTATCTCATGAACAAAAACGGTGAACATTCAATGTTTAAGGTGTATAAGTGATGAATACTTACATTCATTAAAAAAAGGTTTTCGGGAGGTTAACATTTTAAGTTCAGGCCCGACTACAAACGAAACCTTGTAAAATCCAAAAAAAGATTAGTAGAATATAATATATAATCAATTTACAAAAAACAACCTTAAATACATAGTGGTGAGAAATATGTCTACCCTGCAATCGAAAGCAGATAAGAATTGAGATAAGAATTAAACACTCCTCAGTGAAGAATACAAGTTTTGGTGAGCATTTTCAAGATTTTTTGTTGGATCGGTAATCTTGATTAAATTTTTATTGCCGTTCTTCAGAATGCTTATGATATTTTATTGCCTTTCATTAACTGTACGAATTAATTCAGATTATAGCTTGCGAAACCTCTACGAGCCCGAAAAAATACGAGAGTTTTGCATTAGTTTTTGCATTAACCGTAACATCCATGCAGTTAACAAAACATCCCTGTCAGGTCAATTGGGTCAAAGCTATGTCAGACCAAATAACAACCTTGTTATGAAGGAAACTAATTCTACACTTTACTTTTCTCATTTACAGAGGCGAAAATTAGAAAAGACGAATGGGTTCATGGTTTTCCAGAGTTGATGGCCCAAGTATTGAAGAGATTGAAGATTATTGCGAAAGCATAATTTGGGTGAAATTCTACGGTCAAACCAGCAAAGTAAGAAATTCACTAAGTGTCATCTTCCTAAAGTTTAAAAAGTCACCTAAGTCAAGTTTACCAAGAACCTGTGTAATCTTTATGGAAAGAATTGCGCTTGGTAAAATAAAGTCCTTTTTCTCGTTTTTTGATATGTGGATGGCGCGAGAAAAGAAGACCCTGGAAACGGATGATGAAAATGGCTCAAATCGAGCAAATCTTAATTATGCAATATGCAAGTGACCATCAAAAACATCTAGAATAGTTACACAAATCATTCTTCGCGTGTGTAATTATTTTGGGAACGAGGCTGTTAAATACTGATATCTAACGAACTAGAACTTTGTAGAACTTAGAATTTGAGAACTCGAAAGAAAACTAATTTTATATACTACATACCGCCATACTTTATATAAATTTTTTGTTAATGGTCCATCTTCTTAGAAATGAAAGTGTCGATTACTTGTCAGTACAAAATGTTCGTAAAAATTCCCAAATAACGTAGTCCATTATGAGGATCACTGATGATTATTCCCAGTGGGCAAAATCGTGGAAAACCCATGTGGAGGAGTGTTTTTCTTTCTTAACCGGCACGCAATCCTCCACATTGGGTTTTTACTTATTTTGCCCAGTGGGTTATATGTATATGTTGAGATGTTTCTCATTCAGGATATCCCTAATAAACGTACCACAACAGACGGTCTTGGAAAACTACTGAAGCAGCTTGATACGAAAATTCGGATATTTGAGCAGCCGAATCAATTCAAAATTACAGAAGACTTTAAGAACATTTTGAAAAAGATATCCGAATTTCGACGCAATGAGAAGACTGAAACCGAGGAAGATTGTTATGAGCGATTTTTAGACGGAGCAGAACAGTTTCAAGATTTGTACCGCGAGCGTAACAGTAAGTGTTTATTTTTTAAAGTTAAAATTAACCAGCAAAGTTGTTTTGTAAAATGGAAATGTTTTAACTATTGGTACCCGTAAAAAACTGAAAACCATCAATTGGTACCGATAAAAAAACTGAAAACCATAGCTTCTGAGGATAGGTTTTTGTGGTGTAATGAAGACAGTTTTATATCGGCTCTATTTAATGACTACTGCCGTTCGTTTAACATCATTTTACTGTCTTTTATTGAATTAATAAATCGAATCAACTGTAACCTTAGTAAAAACTTCAGCTTCACGCCAACTTTTAAATTTTTCATCTATAGTGGCTTTTGTCTATTGTAGTAATATTGTTTGTTTTCAATATTCTTGGTATATTTTTCTATTCCCGCCATCTTGTTTTTATGCAGCCATATCCGAAAATCTTGAAACAGAAACATACTGGGGAACAAGACAACAATTGTTATTTGGAAAGATTGTGGTTGAATGGCTTAATTATACAAGACCTCAACAACAACAAAACAATGAGCCATTTGTCAATAACGACATCATAATGGATCCGATATTTGGTCTACTTTTAAATCCCACTGGAGGTAATGAATATATGTTTAACATATTGTCAACATTTTTTGTCTATACCTGTCATCTTTGAACCAACCTTTTTTAACTAAAGCAAGTGTTTTCACTCTTTTTTCGAAAGAAATTTTCAAAACGAATTTTTGGTAAACAGCAACTTGAATTTCAAAACTAAATAATCTTTCTGAC
>JAUBWS010053855.1:0-31962 GCA_032270445.1 Darlingtonia californica
TTTACATCACGTGATCTGATCCTAACAAAGAAAATATTTGATACTACACTGCATTGCGCATGCGTTTATTAAAATTTTATCCCGGTTGACCGGGATGAGTGTTCATATGGGGAATTTTCATCTCGCCTGAATCAAGTGAGATCTCGGCAAGTCGGGCTGTCTCGCTTGTCATATGAATACATTTTATATTTTTAATACTTTTCTAAAGGAAAGAGAGATCTCGCTTAACCGAGCCAGCCCGGTCAACCGGGACAGCCCGCCTCCATATGAACAGCCCCTTAGGCACTTGGGAACAAATTTTTAACGTCAAAAACATAGATTGGGGTAGTTCTCAATGGTCTCCCCTGAAATTTTGAAAGTTTGAATTTTAAATTTTTGACTGTTTCAGAACATGAAAAGGAGATAAAAAAATGGGGTCATTTGTGAAATTTAAACTACTAGATGCTAAAATATATGAGCAGTTTAAGGATAAAATATTGCCATTTTTGTCTATTTTCTGCTGACGTTTACAATTTAAATTCAAATTTTTAATCTATAAAATTTACTTTGATGGATCGACTATGAATAAATTTTTTGCTGATTTATCCTGTTCTGAATATTAGAAAAATTGCAAAATTCTGCTGAGTCAGCACATTTTTGAATGGGAATATCAAAGCATTGGCTAATGAAAACTTGAAAAACATGCCATTTTATGATAGAGCTCGGTTTATTTTGGTAAATTTCATAGTTTCTAAATTTAATCTTAAAGTGTTGACGTAAGCAGAAAATAGACAAAAAAGGCAATATTTTGGTCTTTTATTGCAAATATCTCACCACTGAATGGTTCAAATTTCACAATTGATCCATTCTCCTTTCATGCTCTATCTACTGAAACAGTCAAATATTTAAAATTTAAACTTTCAAAATTTCCCCTTCAAAGGGGGAACCATACACCAATTTGACGCAAATGCGCGCGTAAGAGGCCTGGAACTAGTTAGATGTGGAAAAGAAATAAAAAACGAAAGTAGTTAGTAGTGAAGAAAAGCACAACAATCAAATATGTTTTCAAACTTGGCCCTATATATGGTGGTAACAACTATTACTAAGACTCTAAAACTATTTTTTGCAGGAAAGTAACTTCTTAAGAAAAGTCATTTATTTTCTGGATGGCACTGTTGAAATTGATTCCATTGCTTATAGCAATATTCATAAAACAATAATAGCCATACGACGTTATATTTTTATGAGTAAAGTGGAATAAAATAATAATATGAATCGAAAATTAAAAACAATTTCTATAGATCTAAAGTATCCTGCAGTTTTCAAGGACCTAGCAGGTCAAGTTTATGGTCGTTTATGTATTAACCCGACAGAATATATAAATTTGTAATGAATTACAATTTACCTTTCTTTTTCTAACTCGACGATGCTGCTTTGGTGTAACTTTCGTGGAATTAGAACTTGGAATGAACAATCACAAATTTTTGATTGTTGACAATCATTTTTGTCACATACTCCAATATGTCAGAGATTCTAAGTATAAATCCATTGTCTTTTTGTACGTGTCACATCCTATACAATACACAGTTTCAAAGTGCCGGAAATATCAAATTACGCTATGGTAGGCAAATTTGAAATTGAAAGTGAAAACACTACTTCAAGTGTATTATTATTAAACAAAAATAATATTCAAAATATTGAAAAAACAACTGTTTTCCATCTTAGAAGACTTCATATTGTCATTTATTTTTATCATTTCGCGTATTCAATGTGTGAAACTATTATTTTAAAGAGAAAATACTTTTTAATTTCATTTGCGTGAGAATATCAATTTTTCGTAGAAGGCTTGCTTGCCTTACACTGACAATTCCAAAATGGTTGTGGCCCTTTTATTTTTTATTTTTTTTGCTCGACGCTTTTTTTGTTGATTTTTTGCCGATAAAAATTCAAGGACGACCTTTCTTCTTTTCAACTCTGGTCACTGAAATCACTCAAAGCTTTTCTCCATTCACGTGGAAAAATACAGATGGCTATTTCAAAGAACTGGTTGCCCGGTGAGAAACAATTTTACTGGAATATAACTTAAATCATGTCTCAACACTAGACTTGTGAGCTACACGTTTTTTTTTATTTTATAAGAACAAACCATATAAGAACATAAGGGTTCAAATAGCAAAAATTTAAATTCAATGATATTTCAACCTGTTTGTTTTGCTATAATTATAAAACAATTTCAAAATTCGGAAAAATTAAGAACGTTTGAAGGCCTAAGCTGGGTTTTCTTATAAAAAACGTGTAGTCGGATTTTTAGGGTCATAAATCCTGATTAAAAATCCAAACGAGAAATGCTGGAGAGTACCGTCCGAAAATCAAAGATGGAAAAGTTGTTTTTCTTTTGACGTGGCATTCCTTTTCTTGGATCGCGTTATTTTTTTCTCATAAAAAAACGCCTAGTTCACTAGTCTATGTCACGACACGCTTTGAGATTAAAACCCTCTATCGAATGAGCGCATTTTAAAACGATTTTGTTTATTTCTATTTTTATATAGTGCTTATGTTGCAAATTCTGAAAATGCACCCGTTGTTCCCGAACTTGCTGAAGATAAAACGGTCGACTCTTCCGAATATATAGCAAAACTCATTTTAGATGGCTACCAAAGCCCGATACCTGATCCATTAAAATTCAAGGATGAGTGGATAGGTGAAAAAATGGGAAAAACAAAATGGCCGTCGATTTACTACCACGATATTTCCAAATATACCAAAATCTTAGGCCCAGATTTTATAGCTTGCTTGGACCGAGAATACCAGCTTTGGAAATTGTATCGCTACTTTACCGACAATCTGGTGCATGAGATCTTTTACAGAGATATTGATAATACCGGACTGAAATGTATAGTGGTTCACTCACAAAGTATGCGTTCTGTAGCTTACCATACGTGGGTCATTGTCACCAAGGATGTCGATGACGAAAATCCGGGAAGTGATATCAAAGCTGCGTACTGTTCATGTACTGCTGGTCTAGCGGGAATGTGCAACCACATTGAAGGCTTGCTATTTCGTATTGAAAGTGCAGTAACAAAGGGGTTGACGAAGCCCTCGAAAACAAGTCTTCTTTGCACTTGGAATGTCCCAAAAAGAGCGAGAATTGATCTCGAGTATGAGCCGATATATTCGTTATATTCAAAAAAGATCATTACCTAAAGGCATCTAATAGGGACTTGGCAAAAGAATCAGAAAGTTACCGTGTCTTTGAAGGCTCACTTTACCAAAAACATCTCAATGAATTGAGTGACGAAAGTATGTTACGGGATCGTCTTTATGCACAATAGAAAGACCATATCCCTAAGAGTCGATTAGTTGAAATAATGGAGGAGACAAAGACAGATGGAAATTGATTTACCAAAATCTATTTTTGATGCTAAACAATCCTGCACATATAATGAAAATAAAACATGAGAAGAAAATACAAACGATTTTGTAAAAACCCTATCTGTTACAGATAAACAAATCGAAGATCTAAGAAATGCTACTGTCAAACAAACAAAGTGACAATGCTGTCTGGAAGGATCAAAGAAAAGTCCTGATAACAGCCTCGAACTTTTACCGGGTATTTACTAAGGTAAATTCTTTACGCAAGAACGATGACACAGATTCTACATCCTTAGTTGATCACTTGCTCGGAAAAACCAATGTACCAGAGACTAAAGTTCTTAAACATGGAAAATCTATGGTACCTAGAGCAAAGCGAAGATATTTAAACGAAGTTAAATACACACACCAAAAGTTTTGTTTGAAAGAAACTGGTTTAACGCTTCTTAAAGATCACCCTTACATTGGACCTTCGCCAGACGGACTAATCTCGTGTTTCTGTTGCGGCAATGGTGTTTTAGAGATAAAATGTCCATACTGAATCATCAATCAAATAGCGTCAGAAAACAATTTGCCTTATTTGAGCAAAAATTCTGGTGAAACAAGCACTACCTACTTAAAAACTAATACACCCTACTATTACCAGGTGCAAGGTCAAATGGCAGCGACAGGAACTAGTTATTGCGATTTTTTTGTTTTCACTGAACATGGTTACTGAACACTGAACAGAGGATTTTCTTCAATGAAAACGTGTTGTGTGAGGACTTAACAGGCTTAATTGGTTTTGGCTAACGTATGTTGTGCCTAAAGTGCTGAAGAAAAATTGTAATTAACCAGAAAAACACATAGCATTGGCAATTGATGTTGATGAAGATGGTGCTCTTGATGAATTGCTTATGCAAATTTTTTGAATTTTGGACAAGAATCGCAAAAATGTGATTATGAATCTTAACGCCGGTTTTTTAGTTCTTTCGTACCGAAAACTTTTTACTAATGACAAGACTGTGCTACAGTCTAATTAAAAGCACATTGAGCCAGTTTTTCGTAAACATTAATTTTTCTGTGAAGCGATGAACTTGAAAACTTTCCGAATTTTTGTAAAAGTTATTCGGAAGATAACTGAAAAAAAATTGTATGAGTTTGCACTGAGGCGTTGCTATGGCAGCCATTTTAAGTAAGTAAGAAAGTAAGTAAAAGTAAGAAAAAGTGCTTATAAAAAAAGCAAACTTTAATTGTCCATAAGTATGTAAGTAATGATGCTAACACATTCAAAATGGTAACCGTAAATAAAAACCGTAATAAATAATTTTTCCCAATTTTCCTTCCCGTGCCTTTTATTTAAAATTTGTGTCTTACACAGCAACACATTTTGCTTTGCATACATTGCAATGCTTTTTTACGACAAGATAATTACCAGAAGCATCCAACGAGCCTAAAATACAAATCATCTGTTCTTTTTTTCCATTAAGGTCACGTTGACAAGGAATCTAGCCAAAGCCAAATGGTCCAAGAACACCTCGAAAACTCCAAAAACTAAAATCTTTCTCTGAAAAATGTAAAAATCCAAGAGTCGAAAGCTCATAATATATGTTATTTTTTCATCCAGGAAATTTAAAAGAAATCTAGCGGGTTTCAAATCGTATCAGAACACGCCATATCCTCCAGGAGGCCCGAATTTTAGCTCGAATACATAAAAATGTAGGAATCGAAAACACAAAATATCTGGGTTTTTTTCCAAAAAAAATCTAGCATTAATCAGACGCTCTCAGAACACATCCATATTTGCCAAGAAGCCAAAATTTCCGCCGAACACATCAAATTCCAGCAAAGAGTCTTTCTAAGAATTCTTAGAACACATACAAATTTCTAGAAAAAACATGCTTTTAAAAACAGATATTTTGCAAAAATGCCTCGTTTGCTGTATTCGAATTGCCCAATAAAACAGAGTTTCATTGATCATTTTCAGATTGATGACCGTATCGAAAGGTAGAACCTTAATATTTTCCAATATATTCAATTTTGAAAAAACCCGCATAAAACAATGAAAAGGTCTTAAAGATATATCTACTTAAAACTTCGGGCTACTTTTTTCGGGACACACTGTATGTGCAGAGTACAATTACGCCATACTCTTCCCATGTTGTTCAGACAAAGACTTAATTGGCCTTTGCTTAGCAAGGTTTAATTGACCAAGAATCACTTTAAACTGCATTTCTTTAAAAAGTTTGGTATTTATTGTTTCGATTTTAAAACGTGTTCTTACAGGTTTGCTACAAAACAATAAAAACTAATGGATTTTGCTATTGAGGTACCTAGCAAGCAAGCTTCAGTGTAAACACTCCAACTGAGTAGCAAAATATGATGTGCCCAACTTGTGACGAATATCATGAAGTTGGGCACGTCATGTTTTGCCACTCAGTATGGAGTAATGGGAATAGAATAATTGTTTCAACTATCTAAGTTTTTGATAAGTTTTATAGATCATTATCGACTCTGTCATGTAAATCATTAGTTTATTCCCACATTCCCATACCTACCGAGTGTCCCAAAAAAATGTAGCCTCTCGTAAAAATTTTATTAGCAATAGCATAGAAAACTTTTAGTTTATCTTTTGTTTTGAGATGCGGTGCTTTTGATGAATTCTCATGACATTTTCTACAATAGGCTAAATTTTTTTGGGACACCTGGTAGTGGCAAAAATATTCTAAACTAATGGCAAAGTGTAGGGTATCCATCCTACTTTCCACTTTGAGTGTTTTGTCATTTTTCATTTTGTTTTGTAACTACAGTAATTGTGTTAACAAAATTATAATGTTCCGCCATTGATATTATCAAATTTGAAACTGGTGAGGTTTGATCAAAAGTTTTAATATATATTTTATTCTATGATTTGTAAAGTTAGTTGTATTCCATGTAGTTGAAATATCAATTTGTTCACGTCTATATTTAATCATTATTAAAATCGGGCTGTTGAAATTTAAAAATAGCCAAACGGGAAGTTACCTTTTTGGTGTAGGAAGCTATTTTCTGCCATTGAACGTGTTGCAAAATAGGTTCATCTTTTTTTTTTTTTTGGAAAGTCTGGCGGTCGTTGCAACAAGCACATTGACCTAGTTTAAATAGACTTGATTTTCTTTTAAACATGTAAATTCGCATTTGCATTTGTTACCAAAGACTGTTTATTGTCAACTTGAGGTAACTTGCTCATAATAATTTTCTAAAGATTTTTTAGATTGTACCCCTATAAAAAAACTAATTTGTGTAGTCGTTACATTTCTTTTAAATTCAAAAATAGTCCTTGATTTGTATTTATAAGAAGGTTATTACATATGTATTAAGTATACAGTGTGTATCAAAATATTGGACACGCAAAATATAATCTTTCAATAAATATTGGCTATTTTCTACAATATTTTCTACATCTGCATGTTATAAAAGGTTGGATATACATTAGATCCGTTTAAGAGGCTGTATCTGAGTGAATTATTTAATTTTCCTACAGAAAGATGACTTAGTAAAAATTGTTTAAGGCATAAATACTATTAAGATTTTGACTGAAATACCAAAATTGAAATTGAAGTAAACTAAAGGGAACAACATAAACTTGCTATTGCTATTGCTATTCTGCAAATCTTAGTAACCCAATTCTTTGCCATTTTCAAGACTAAACATTTGCAAGTCATTTTTACGTTTGCACGAAAAACAGAACTTTTAATAAGCCAAAAATGTCTCCAAACTTTTAGTCATGACTTTTCATGGAAGAAATTATTTGATTTTACATTTGAAAGTGCAAAAGGTTCAATTTTTTGTCATCGAAATTTCAATCCTTTTAAAGTATATTTTTAAGTATATAAATACGCTATGTATATTGAACACGGGGGTAAGCATCTCAAGGAAAATAGTGGTAGGCATATTATCTCATTTATTTAATTTCAATGTTTATAGTGTCATCTCAGTACTTTTTACAAACTTCATTGATTTTGGTGATACAATTAACCCTATTGGCGCCAGAATGTATCCAATTGGGTCAAAGTGACTTTCATAAGCCGACAAATCTGAACCAGTTGTGGTGGGACCCCGAAATTTTTTGACTTTTCGCCAAATTATATACCGCATCATCTTCACTAAAAAATGTGGGTCATACAGCGACTGCGGTAACTTTACAGGTGGTCTGTGACCGGTTGTTGGGAAAATTTGACTTGCGGTGGAATCTGATATTTAGCGTATATCATTTTCTAGCCATTTTGCAATTTTATTCCTATTTTTTTCATATTCAAATGAAATTTGTTCCTTCAAATATACTTTTGATCAATTTACATTTTATATGTCTCTTTTTTGTTATTTTGTATAGGTAAATCATGTGTGGTATGTCAACTCTGTTGAATTTGGGAATAAAGCGGTAATCGACTTGAGAAAACTCAGTATAAATCATTGAAAAATTTTGTCAGACACTCACTTTTGTTTGAAAGAGTGGCTTCAAAAAGGTTCACATGTGTGCAAAATTTCACGTCAAATCAACTTCTCGGTCGCAAGATATCGGCTTCGGTCCAATTGGATACATCCTAATTTAATTTTTTCTTCGGCGTCCCGGTGCTAATAGGGTTATGTGGATAGCATCATTTTATCTCATTTCGACTATTTCGATCTGCAAGATCCTCAATTTAACTAAGCTGATTCCAATAAATGTTTGAAAAAGTCTGTATCTACGTTTGAAATGGATTTATACACGTACCAAGTCTTCATTGTGTAAGACTTTCATAAGAATTTAGAGACTGTACTTCTGCATTCTTGTATGAAATAATCTGATATGGACATAGAAAACTTCTGTGCAACACGTGCATTGTGAAATATAATTCATTTTCTTGTGAAAAGGTTACCATGTGATTTATTTTTAATGGTTTCTAACCATCTGTCAAAAAAATGTAACCTAGAGACATACATTTATTGGTTGTTTCAGAAGAATCAATTTTTCTGAACTTTAAACTTACAATATTTCTTTACACATCTGATTTCCAAAAGCCACTCATTTTCCTATCTCGTTAGGGGGCACTTTAGTGCATCAAACTGACCCGACAAGACAGCAAACCAGCATAGAAAGATATACTAAAAATGTAAAAAAGTTTTCCCCCAGAAAACTTTATTTACTTACCATACAGCCTAAACTACCGTGGCCGAAAAGTGCACAAAAAAAATCTTTCATGCTCAGGTTTAAAAAAGTATGCAAAAAAAATCAAAAGTACGCAAATAAAAATAAAAGTACGCAAAAAAAAATCAAAAGTACGCAAAAAAATCTTTCAGCAGGCCGCCGATAGAAATACGCAAAAAAAATCTTTCATCGGGCCGTGGATATATCAAATGACGTTATCTCTTCAGAGTGACTATACCTTTTGTAACAATAGTACACGTGTTGCCGCTGCTGAACGTAGATTAAACCCTAATAATAGCGTGCTTTTTAAGGGGTTTGAATAACCGAGGGAGGAGATTATTATATTGATTATTCTTGATAGAGGAGAGCTATGGACATGAAACTTCATAAATATTGAAAAATGGTAGCAAACTTCTTTGCTGACGTCAGAATTTTTGAAAAACGAACGACCTTAAAATTTTCTAAGAAATCTTTATGAAATTTCCAAATTTGAACTGACAATATCTTTTGAACCACTTTATCAAATCACTTTAAAATTTTACAAAAATTAGATACTATTTCGGTAGTGTTTAAAAATGATTTAATTGTAAGGTAATCATTTGTTATGACGTCATAATTATATGAATTTTACAGTACCTTAGCTAACTTTGGGGCGCAATTGTGATAAAAAATCATAAAAAATTATTTTCAGAAGTGATTTTTTTTTTAAGTTTAAGATGACTTAAGCAAAAACTTGATTACGTCAGGTAATATTTCTTTGTTTGAACTGGTTGAGTTTATGGTGGAGAGTAGTCTTATCAAGTTTCGTCAACTTTTCTCATGTATTTCAGATATTATCAAAGGGTGGTGAAATTCAACCCCCCCTCCCCTGGTGAAAAGAAGGACCAAAAATTCTGGCGGGAATAGGGTTAACATATTTTCAGATTTTTTGAAGAGGATTTTTGGAGCAAATTAGTCCTAAAAATGGCCCAAATACAGAAAAAACTGATAACCGGCAAAGTAATGCACGGCCCTCTGAAAGATTTTTTTTTCATACTTTTTACTTTATTTGCGTACTTCGTATTTTTTTTGCGTATTTTAGGTTAACATTTTTTTTGCGTACTTTTTATTTTATTTGCGTACTTTTTATTTTATTTGCGTACTTTTTATTTTTTTTGCGTACTTTTTATTTTTTTTGCGTATTTTAGGTTAAGATTTCTTTTGTGTACTTTTTTATTTGCGTACTTTTTATTTTTTTTGCGTACTTTTTTTTTTTTTGCGTACTTTTTATTTTTTTTGCATACTTTTTTAAACCTGAGCATGAAAGATTTTTTCTGTGCACTTTTCGGCCACGGTACTAAACCATCTTGGGAAAATTTTTAATGAAGACTGATTTTGTTGAGTTCCCAAGAGACAGCGCACAAATTTCTTATTGTGTACACGACTCTACCTGGTATCCCAAACAAATGTAACCTATTATAGAAAATGTCATGAGAAAAGAGCACCGCATCAAAAGCAAAGGAAAAACTAAAAGTTTTCTATGCTATTGCTAATGACATTTTCACGAGAGGCTACATTTTTTTGGGACAGCCTTTAGTGTATCAAAAATGGTATGTAGGTGCCACTTCAAAACGTTAACATCATACTAACGTTTTTTGTAGAAAGAAAATGGTACACGAAAAATATTTTTGTTACATCAATTTTCTATCTGCCTATAACCATTTTCTTTTCTATACACAAACCTCATACTGCAAACACAAAAATAATTGCCTTTTTTTAACTTAGAGAGTTTCTCAAACTACGCTGTATATACTAGGCAATTTTTATTTAATATTCTTTCAGTTCAAATTATTGGATTTTGAAAATATGGTTATCGTGTTAATATATTATACCAAGGTAAAATATTGTGTTAAAGCAAAAATAAATTTGATGCAATGTAAAAACATATTCTATATACAAGCGCTTTCTTCCAAAAAACTTCGCTTGACTGTGTTTAACAAAAAATCCGCCATTTTGAAGTTTTTCTACCGCGGTGAGAATCCCGTAAAACAAACATTGTGACGTCACTGTTAACAAATTTCCGTCATGGGCAAGAAACCCGTCACCCGCCCGTCAAAAATACCGATTCGCACCTTTTCCCATGGTTTTAAAGCCCTATTATATCCGGAGGTGGGACTTTTTTTGCCCGCGGCCAAAAATGTTTTTAATATGTTTTTTTATGCTATGAACTTGAAATTTTTCAGCAATTAACAAAAACTTATTAGACACATTGCCTTAAAATTTGAAATAAATATCTAAATCACATCATTAATTATGCATAATTATGTAACACAAGGTGTCAATTTACAACCATATCCAATACAAAATGGTCAAAACTTCAACTACTAATAACTTTTCATAGGATAATGATATTAGCAGATTGTTTAATTCATTTAGAGAATCATGCTGAATGTAAAAAAAAAATTATGACGTCATCATTTCAAAATGGCGGTGGGCCAATTTGTGGTGGTTTTAGCACATCGTAGTGCCTCAGGACTTGTTTTTTTGAAAATCTGATGACATGACTATGAAAAGTCTTTTATTTGAGTTTCAGAAAAGCAATTTTTTTAGAAGATATAGCTTTGAACAAACGGTACCTATTTTTCAAAAATTGACATTTATGATGACGTCATCAGGTAACCATGGCAACCATTGTTTATTCAGTATGATTTTTTTAGTTTTATTATTGAGGCCTACCTCCATACCAAATTTCAAGTTTCTAGCATAGACCAATCTGGAGTTGTGGCCACGGGCAAAAAAAGGACAGTCCTTAACATACCCGAGTAGCTAATAGTAACGCGTTCACCACGCTGGGCTCAACTTCAGTTTATTAAACTCAGATATAAAATTGTTTTGTTTGAGAAAATAGAAGTTATTTTACAAAAGTAAGTAGTTTTTATATAACAATGTAAACAGTGGGAAATCGCAGAAAAAGAATTGTTTTGATCGTTGAATTGTTACGTAAGAACGACGGTAATTAAGCTTACGTTTGTCGCTCGTAAAAGTGATGTATAATTAACAGTGGTAATTAAAAATAATGTTTTCTAATCGTTAAAGTAACAATAAAAAGTTTTCAAATATCTTTGATTTGATTTAACTTATTTAATTTTTTGTTAAACAATATATACAGTGTGTATCAAAAAAGTGCCCTAAAAAAAGGTTTTCGTGTGTATTTATTCAAACACAAAATGTTATGTTGCGAGTTTTACATCGATAGAAAGCTACTTTCATGCTCTTTCCAAAAATGTAGTTTTTAGAAATATTGGAGTCAACCTTACAAATTTTGTAAAATTCTTAACCTTATATTTTACTTTTGAATAAATACACCCAAAAACTTTATTAAGGACACGTATTTTATACACACTGCTTGTATGATACACACTGTAAGAGTGACAAAGTGTTGCTCGGCCACACTACTCAGACCTAGCTCAGGAGCTACGATCTCCACGGTATGTATATACGGTAATAGTATAAGAGTGTTAGTCTCATCGCAGTTTCAGATCTAAGATGACTGTATAAAATTAAACACATCATCAACAAGCACAAAGAATAAGGTGAAACAAAGAACAACTCAACCAAAAACTGAAACAAAAACGAAGAAGGGAATAGAGAATCAAAATAAATCTTGCGGACAGAAAAACAATAGATGTACCAGAGAGATGATTTGAAACGGAATGGGTTGTGATTTATGGCAGAGAGTGGAAGAATAAAGTAAGATGAAGATAAGGGTCAGAAGATTAGGAAGAAGACTAGCGATGGAAAGGAGTGACGAAGATAATGCGATGGACGAGGTAAGTAATGAAAGACTAGGACGAAGAGACAAAGAAGAAGATCGTTACTTCCATGCTACCGAAACAATCAAGTGGGGAGCTACAAAATTTTTTATCTTAGAATAAATTTAAATGTGTTTGAGATAAACAACACAAGCAACTAGTTTTTTCATAAGATAACGCTTTCAAATGCTTTAGTAAAATCTACAAACTAAGACAGGTCTGCATTGTTTGAGTTGCGTTTGAAGATCAACGAAAAGGCATCGAGCTTCAGCTTTTAGCGGTGAAAATACATCTTTAGTAGCAACCTGACGGAATTATTTTATCGTTCGCAATCTTCGGATCCTCAAGATTTTTGGATATTGCAAATGCTTCACCAGGTTAACGCCTTGCGTGTGAATGGTTTCCGAATTCAATAAAATATTCAAGAAGTGAGATCACGGAAATATTTAAACACTTTTTTCTATCTCTAGAAAAAAACTCTACTCAAGACTCAAGACAACAGCAAAATTAATTGTGTTTTAACAATTCACATAAATATTTTACTCAAGAGACTAGTGCTGAGCCAAAGATTTATGATTAAGGCATAAAAAACAATTAATGTTCTTTTGTAACTAGATTTGATGTGTATTGTTTTATAAAGAACTCTTTTATTGTAAAACTACAATAAAATTGCTGACTTTAGCCAATCAAAATAAGGGATTCTATTTGACATCTTCCCAAAATTTTCCACAAGTTCCTTCAAATCTAACAATGAAAAATTGAATGGCATTGTGGTCCACTTTATGCGTTCTTTTAAAGACTTTTCAAATTTGAGATATTTTCATGTTTTCGTTTCAAGCCATGAGAAAGAGAACATTGCTGTAAAAGCTTTCTTTTGTCAACAAATTATATAGGCATTATAAGTAGTCTGTTCGCAAATAGATTTTTCTTGCAAAAGCTATTCCCATATTGGTTTTCTGCTCTCTATCATTGAGCACAGAAATGAACACGATTTCGTGAATTTGTCTTTTTCATCACTTTCAATTGTTTTCATGACATCAAAGCTCTTACTTACAAATGAAGCCGTTTATAAAGAGTTTTATTACTTTATATTGTTACTTTAATGTAGACAAAATTGCTTCGTATCCCTTTATTATACATTCTTGGTCTTTCTTTTCAGCATGGCAAAAACATCAAATGCTGAAAACTGAAAATGTGAATATCGAAGCTTTTCCTAGCTGATGTTGAATCACTTCGCTGTAGTCTATGCTGTTGATACTCCAGATGAAATGCTAGATATCTTCAATGAACTCTTCATCACATGTTTAAATGATCACGCGCCGTTGGTTCGCCAGAAAATCAGAAGTGGTCCGTCTCCCTGGCTCAAGGACTTAAACATCAAAGACAAATTAATAGAGAAAAAAGTTCTACAGCTCAGAGAACCGGCACCGATCGAACAGCTTCCTGAAGCAATGGAAAGTCTCCAGAATAGGCCTAATACCAAAGGTAAACAATTCGAATGGGCCAAGTGATTTTCAACCTATCTCAATCTTACAGAATCCATCGAAGGTTTACGAGAGACTCATATTGTTCAATTTCTCGAGAACCAAATGATACTGTCGCAGCACCAGTCTGGGTTTCGAAAGGGACATTGTACTGTCTCAACATGTATCAAAACGAGAGATGATATTCTAAAAGCTATGAGTAAAGGAGAGATTACGCTATCAGTCATGGTGGTCAAAACAATAACTGTCTTATTCGGCATAAGACAGTTGCTGAAATCTCGTCATCTGAACGACTCAAACTTGTACACGGTCGCTTTAAATAGGAAACTGATTGAAAAGACAACCAACTACAAGATCTTGGCAATATCTTCGATCATGATCTCTCATGGAACCTCTACATCAATCAAGTTTTATTGACATCGCATGCTACTCTCAGAACGCTGGCAAAAATTAAATGTTTTTCACGTTTGAAAACAACTAGCCGAAACTTTGATCCTCATTTGAATTGATTATGGCAGTGCCCGAACCTATCTAAATAATCGCCTTCAGAGAGTAATCAATGCTAGTACTGGTTACGTGCGTATTTATTCGAAAACCATAGATGCTGTCAACCTGCAGTGGTTACCTGCTGTTGAACGTTGAATGTTGCGAATTTTATATCCGTAGAAAGCCATTTTCGTGCTCCAAAAATGTAATTTTTAAAAACATTGGGGCTTATCTGGGAGAGGAATTTTGTCATAAAGATTGTAAAAGTCAATTAAGGCACTTAACAAACCAATTTTTTAATTCAATATAACAATTAACTGTTATTACCCATTCATGTTTTTAACAACTTCCACGATAAACGTGCTTTTTCTGACAATTAAAAGCTAAGGGAATAAAACGCTCAAAGGTCGCATTGACTTTTCAATAAGAAGTTCTGACTAAAACAACAAAAGTTAAGTCGTAAAAAAATGTTGATTAACTTGTAAGGTTGACTCCAATATTTCTAGGAACTACATTTTTGTAAAGAGCATAAAAATAGCTTTCTACCGATGTAAAATTCGCAACATAACATTTTGTTTTTGAATAAATACACACGACAACGTTTTTGAGGGCACTTTTTTGATACACACTGTATGTATTGTTTATATACACTGTATATATTGTTTAACCAAAAATTAAAGAAAATAAAATCAAAGATGTTTGAAAACCTTTTATTGTCACTTCTTCTTTAGCAATTAGAAAACAATGTTATTTTTAATTACCGTTGTTAATTATCCATCACTTTTACGAGGGATAAATTCCAATCCCCCTCTCTATTATTAATAGATCATATCGGAGATAGAAAAATTGCAATGCATTCTGGTCGATCGGCCTCCCCAAACAATAGAGTTGATTGCCTTTCCCAAAAGAGAAATTACTTGAATTTTGACTCGATTTTTGAATTAAATTAGACACGACATAAAACAGTCGTCTAAAGTTACTCTGTGCTAATGTAACTCACGCTATCTCAATACGTAAATTACCCTGCTAACTAACAAACTATTTGACAATAATTTCATAAAAAATCTAATAAAATTTGACAATCAAATTGAAATGATATTTTCAAAAGACTTTCTCATACCTCAGTCTTTCAGATTCTTGTTAGTGTATCAGTCATAACATTTGAAACTTCTTATCCACAACGTCCAAATTCTTTATTGAGTTCCATTCCAAATTTTATATAAATTTCATAAAATTAAAATAACCAAGTGGAAACAACAAAAACTGCTAAACAAAAAGTTTTTTCATGTTTTTATGGAAGTTTGTTATAGTTTATTTTAGATAACCTGGCATAGTTTGCTTGCATTGCAAATGTCGCTGAAATCAATATACTAAAGTTCAATGCGAAAGCTCAATGCATTTTTTTCAAACTAAGATCTTCTTGGATTCTTTCACAAGGCTGATATCTAATAATAGAGTTTTATGTTGGAAAGATTTCAAAAAGTAGAAAAATTTCGCTAAATTTCAATTGGAGAAAAAAGAACTGAGAGTCAAGAAAATGTCAAGAAACCACTTGTGTGGTGAAAACGTTATATGTTGAAAAAGGCGTAGGTCTTTTGTATTTTCAAATATAATTCTTTTTAAAATCTTCTTTCGTTTCATATGATTTAAGATTTAGCAACTGTTTTTATCAAAATGTTTTTTATCATTTAAAACAAAATTTTACTCTAGGGTTTTTTGTATTGAAAAGAGAATTAATTAAAACCTTTTTTGTTACTTGAAACTTGAAAAGATTCAGCTGCAGCCATTGAAATAGCGTGTTTCCAATTATTATTTACTAAATTATTTTGTTGTAATTCTTTCGTGTCAATATTTTATGTGTTTATGTGGAATTGGGACTTAAATTAATCAAAAATCAAACTGGCGTCAATTGCATAATTTATGACCAATGATACAAATTTCTTCACTGGAATTTTCACTGGGACATAAGTCACTTGTTACAGAAACAGGCTTTGGGTGATTAAAAGCTACGTGAGCTGAAATTGAAGGAGACCGTGATTAAATGATAATCAAACTGCCTGTTTAATAGGGAACAGACTTGTGTGCAAACATTTGTCTACCTTATGAATTTTTCAAATTAAATCCTCATCTATGCGGATCAAAGTGTTTATGTGTCATCGCTGAAAACTTATTTGTTTGAAAAGCATTAGTTGAAAAAGGGAGGTTCAACAAACATATTGTTGAATATTGTAAATAGCTTTAAAGGCCAATGTATGTTGTCATGTAAATCCTTGTTTGAGAGTGTACATGTAGCTACGTCAGCTTAATAAGTTGCAGAGAACATTGCAGCCACAAGTATTCAAAAATCTGCTTAGAAATACAATATTTGATTGTGTCTAAAATCTTTCGCAAATAACGTGATCCGATAATTAGTTTGCGTACCATAGAGTTTTTTTGTTTCTTTGTTTGATTTATTGTTTTCTTTCTCAAAGTACAATTTTAGGCGACAAATTAATTCTAATTCCCTTATTGTGGAATTCTCAAAATCTATGGTAATTGGTTGTGTTAAATTTTCATCCAATCCTGGCAAAATATATTGGATTTTGTGAACGTTCTCAATGTTTTTCATAAACACCTTCAACGTCGAATTCCATATTGTAAAAAGATACGGGAGGCCACTTATTTTTCTAGGATTGATAGTTTCTCATGTGTCAGCTTTAACGGAAAATTATGAAACGCGTCTTAGCTAGAAAGTTTTCTGCGTTCCTTAGCTAGGTGGTAAGAGTAGCTGCTTTATACAAGGAGAATTTTCGATGAAATTATATCTAGACTTGTTCAGATCTTCCCAAAGAGCCATGCAAATGTATGCATGGTAACTAATAACTTACTAAATAGTAAAAGACAACTTATTGTCAAGCAAAAAAGAGGCTTAAACTTCTCCTGGTGACAAAAAAATCCCTTTTCATATTTGAAATTAACGTTCTGCTATATTAAAAGAAATATTGTAGATTTAAAGTTCAGAAACATTGGTTCTTCTGAAACAATCAATAAATGTATGTTTTCTAGGTTACAGTTTCTTGACAGAGGATTAGAATCCATTAAAAATAAATCAGATGGTAAACTTTTCACAAAGAAATGTATTAAATTTCGCAATGAGCGTGTTGCACAGAAGTTTTCTATGTCCATATCAGGTTATTCCATACAAGAATGCAGAAGTACAATCTTTAAATTCTTATGAAAGTCTTACACAATGAAGACGTGGTATAAATCCATTTCAAAACGTCGATACAGAGTTTTTCAAACATTATTGGATTCAGCTAGTTAAATTGAGGATCTTGCAGTTCGAAATAGTCGAAATGAGATATAAACTGCTGCTATCCACTTAATTGTATCACCGATATCAATGAAGTTTGTAAAAACTAATGAGATTACACTAACATTGAAATTAAATTAATGAGATAATATGCCTACCACCATTCTCCTTGAGATGCTTACCCCCGTGTTCAATATACATAGCGTATTTTCATACTTCAAAATATACTTCAAAAGATATTGCAATTTCTACGACAGAAACTTGAAGCTTTTGTACTTTCAAATGTAAAATTAAATATTTTCTTCCATGAAAAGCTATGACTAAGGACTTTGGAGGCTTATTAAAAACCCTGTTTTTTGTGTAAATGTAAATGACTTCTAAACTTAGGTTTACATTACTTTATTTGAAATTTGAAATTGCGACTAATCGGGTTTCTAAGATTTGCATAATAGTAATAACAATAGCAAGTATACGTTGTTCCTTTTAGTTTACTTAACTTTCAATTATTCGTGTTTCAGTCAAAATCTCACAAAGGTATTTACCATTAAACGATTTTTATTTAGTCATATTTCTGCAGGACGATAAAAAAAATTTACCCAGATACAGAGCAGTGGCGTAACTGAACTGGAACTTGGGCAAGTGCGATTTATATGTTTTTGGGCGTACAGCTAGGAATAACAGGGCTTTAACTACGTCTTTTATTCAAGAAGGACTTAGTTTATGGCATAAGATGGCCTTGCCATCGTCTAGATCGACAAGCGAAGAAATTTTTGCAATTTTTGACATTTTTGTTTGGCTAAAACATGTACAAAACACAATTTACACTGCAATAAAGGGCACCTTAAATTACGGGGGGGGAAATTTCTACATTTTGTCGGTTTGAGACATTTATTTTAATAAGAATTTTACATTTGCAACTTCAACTTAAAAGCCTTAGATGAAAAATACAGAGATAACAGCTTTGTCATAAGTTGTGACGTGACAGTGTGTCCTATTGTTTATTTGTCTCACGCTGATCTGATATTTATAGGTTTAGGTCTGAGAAAAATACACTGCCCCTTACTGTGAAGATTTTCTTTCTTTTGATATCATGTTTGAATCAAAGTCGTCAATGTGAATAAAAACCGGCTTAACGCAAAGCAATATCACAATTCTTAGCAATACTGTCGTCTTTTACACGTGCACCACGCTTCATTTATAAACACAGGACAAGTATTCATCGCCGATATAATGGGTTTAATAAAGATGCATTATGGTAAAAGACCGTTATGTTTGGGCTTATATACAAATGACCCATTAACATCAAACTAAAGGTCGTAGAAAAATTAAGTTGATAAAAGCTTTTATTTTTCGTTTGTTTTGGTTACTCATTAAAATGGCAAATTAAATCACCATCCCGACTATGTCAATGATTGCATTACATTGATTTATATGTGCTTGAAGCAGATTGAAGTAGTATTTCTCCTCACCTTTTCCTACTGGTTGCACGCTTCGGAAGAGGTCGTATCTAGGTAAAAATCTAGAAGTACTGCCGCAAATTACAGGTGAAGTAGGAGGAGGAGGAAGAGGAGAATCATTTGACAATAGTCAGATATTGACATTTAAATTAACTTTAGCTCTCCTTCGGTATTTTAAAAGTACCTTTAGATCCTCACGTGCAATGAATAAACCTTGGAAATTTGATCTTCTAAATGCATGTTGCAAAACTGGCCCTCTTTTCTCATACTGCCCTACATGATGCAATTTCTTAAAAAATAACACATTGACCTTATTTTTCGATCTTCTTCTTTTGTATGGAAAAGATGAAAATACTTCGATTTAGTAGTTACAAAGAATTGCTGATTTAAATTTTGTACAGCGCTGCCTGGGCGATTTTTCCGATTGTCTGATAAACAGATTGTATTTACATATGACCCTAAGCTTTATTTACAATCTGATATCAATTTGAGCTTCATTAGGGATTATCTTTCTTTTTTATTCCTTGATCCAGAAGTAAATGAGGTAATGTAAATAATTCTTACAAAAATTCTCATGTAAATATGACTTTAAAGGAGCAGGTGTTGACGCCCATTAAAATTAAATTAAAAGTAAAATTGGCAGTCAACGTCGGCTTGATTACTTTTGTAATTTAACAACACCTCTTATATTCAAACTACCGATAGCAGAGCAGAATTTAAACATTGTACGTCATATTGGATCTTTTTTTGAGTTCAAAGTTTGGCAATAGATCAGCTGATTCCAAAGATGATGAATTTCCAGAGAGAGTTGAGTCGAAACAAGACGTTGGCCGTAAATTTTATGATAAAAAAACAATGAAATTAACCAGAGTTGACGTAATTAATTGCATATAATGTAGAGAATTAGTCTAATATGATGTTTAATTGGTCAGCTGAAATAATTTATCATAAATGTCTCATCTTGAAAGGGATTCTGATAAAGAATGTACGTTTATGAAAACACTTCCTCAAAAACCTGTGCTCTTAGAATTTTACAAATAAATTTCAATTTCAGAAAAAGCATATCATTTTCAAAGATGACCAACTTCAACTGAACTTTTTTACGCTGTTTATATCTTTATACATGACCAATAATGAAATTTCGCAACTACAATTCCTAAGCTATTTGACCATGTTGCATGTCAAAAATTGAAAATCTCTAATGATCGAAATACGTAAATAAGATAATAATTGTTTATTATCTATAATAATCTATAATATTATCTAACTATTGATAAATCCCCAAAAACAATCAGAGATTGTTGGATTGCTTGTAAGAAAAAAAGATTGAATTGGATTGAACGTAGTAACATTCCAAATTTTTGAGCCAAAGCT
The DNA here is from genome assembly GCA_032270445.1 of Darlingtonia californica. Classification (NCBI taxonomy): domain Eukaryota; kingdom Viridiplantae; phylum Streptophyta; class Magnoliopsida; order Ericales; family Sarraceniaceae; genus Darlingtonia; species Darlingtonia californica. The sequence goes on from JAUBWS010053855.1 coordinate 20,382, forward strand.
CGTTTCCCTATGAACAATTATTCCTAAACATCTGGTCGATCATTACTTTAGCATCCTGATTACTGATTGATGTTGATACGGAAAATTAAAATATTAACAAAAGATGATTGAGAAAATTGGAAACAATTGCTTCATTGTAATAGAAACTTAAGAAGAAGAGCAAGAACCCATATGAAGGTTGAGGCTTCTATTCGTGGGTTATTTTTTTGGGATTGGTGCAGATGGAGTGATATAAATTTTTGAATTAAATACAAGATTTATATAAAAAAAACTACGAGCTCAATTTAGATCTAAAAAGATTCAAGAAATGGGTCTACAAATAAGGGGGAAGTACTATCAAAGGTCGTTTTTAAATTGTCTCCATGACTTAGATTTCCAAGTATGTGGCGGAGTTGTTTATATTACTAGACACTGAGCATAGAACCCATATTTCCTCAGATATACGCCTTCGAGAAGCATTCAGTAGCTCAATATAGGTGCTTCCAGGAACCGAGAATCTTCATTAATGTGTATTGAAAATGACAGAACTGGGTAATTCTAGGTAAATACTAATTCTAACACTAACAAGGATCCTTTGCTCTCACCATAAATAGTATACGGTGAAGACAATGTTCAATACTTTTTGATAATGCTACAACTCTTCGTTGCAGATCCTTTTCTTGCGTATGGAGGTTTCCCTAATTGAAACTAGCTCTACCGACAATATTAGCATTATTTTTTAGGATTTAAAAGTTTAATTGACAAAGTATTACTCCTCTAGCCCTTAATTCCGTTCATGAATCCGCTATTGTTTTGATTATTCATTAAGATTCAAACTCTTGTAGATAAAAGTCCAATATGTTATGTTTTGAACAGAAATTTGACTAAATGTGGAAATAGTTTCATTAATAATATCGAAATTTCTTTCTTATCGTTGTTTGAATGGAAGTGAAGGTTTTTTTATTAAACAGCGCCTCGTACAAGATAAAAAATGTGTCTAATAAGAAATATACAAAGGATTATCTCGAGAAATCCTATTTTATTTCGCAAGATTGATATACGTTTCCTAAAGTTTCGCAATTTCTCAAAAGGCAAATTGGATTTTTCCTCTTAAATGAGACCAATTGAATAAAAATAGCTTTTTTGGTTTTGTGTATTGCAGTTATCCAAACTGGACGTCACACAGCATAACCTAAATAGATTTTTGAAAATGCATTATTGCAAGTTTTATATTTGTAGACAAAGTTGTTAAATATGAATAAATAGCTCTCACCACCAAGCTTTAAACTAAAAATTCTTAATAAGCAAATTGGATTTTTCCTTTTATACGAGCACAATTCACTATAAATAGCTTTTTTTGGTTCAAGTGTATAGTGCAGTCATCCAGGTTCGACGTCAGATTTTCCAAAATGCATTATAATTGTAGTATGATATTCATAGACAGAGTTGTTAAATGTGAATAGCTTACACAAGCAAACTTCATACTAGAACTTCTTAGAAAGAAAATTGTATATTTTGCTTTCGTATAAGCGCAATTTGAAAAAAATAGCTTTTTTTGGTCCCAGTGTTTGCAATAATCCAAATCAGAGGTCAGATTTCAAAATGCTTTACTGCAGTTTGATGTTCAAATTTAAAAATGCAATTCCTTTGAAAAAATAATCAACTGACATTGTCAAAAGACTGTACCGTTGGAGTCTTAAAATTTATTATGGTCAACGTTTGCATCAAATCGATCAAATAGTACAAGTTAAGAATAGGCATGTTCGAAAAGTGAAAGTACGTCTGTACTTGTGTAAATATTGTATATAACGTATTGATCAATATACTTAACCCTGAGAAGCCAAAAGGAGTATATATAATTGCAAATTTGACCAAAATACCACTATGTCTCTGGAAGCCCATAACTTCTGAAAGATTTAGAATTGGCTAAATAACTTTCTAAAGAGCATAAAAATAGCTTTCTTTTGGTACCAAACTTGACTACTTTATCTCAATCCCTTGTCCAGAAATTCAAGTTGAAAGTTTAAAAGTGTTTAAAAAATCTTGAAACTTTTCCACTTTTTTCAAAATAAACACAGCGGTGCCAAAAGGGTTGATACTGTTTATTCTAGATTGTATTAATGCCGTTTCTGTTACTGAAAGTAAATTTAATGTTTTTCAATAATTTTTGAAATTTAATTTCAATGGTAACATATTTCAGCTCAATTTGATTGAAATCTAAGGCCCAGTTTGTGGTCACCGGTCTCCCTTTTTTAATTTATGATCCTGCATCCCTAATTGTTGATCCTTGGTCCTTGATGCAAGGTTTCACTCTAAGTATAAGGAATTAAGATGGAGAGATAAAGGGGAAATATTAGTTTTCAAAAAAAAAGTTTTTTAATGTTTCGCAGATTATGTAATTTCATTGCATTTTAATGATCAAATCTCTAATCGTTCAAAAAATTAAGTTTGGTGTAATATCGTTCCCAAAAATAAGTTTTGAGTGAAAATAGCCTTTGAAATAAAAAAACTTTTACAGTTTCTTCAGTCATATAGAAAGAAAACAACCGTCTGAATAACGTTTAGTTCCAATAAGATCTCTTCTTATTTCGCCTCCCACCAACGAGCAAAAATACACTATGACCTTTACCTTAAGGTTCAAGAAATTCAGTCTTTGTGTTTGTTATGTAAGCTTTGTTAAAAATAAACTATGGATCTTCTTACTAAGCTAACTTAACTTACTAAACTAAAGTTTACCAGACAATTCCTGGTATTTAAACGTTTTCAACGTGCCCATTATTTGTCGCTACCTAGCATATTAGGCCGCTGAGCTCTAATATGGCTACCAAGACCAAAGTCAGAATTCTGGACTAGAAATTATCAAAAAGAAATTTCGGACCACTGTCAAAAGGCTGTTGTAATGCTGAGGACAACACATGTGAAAGCAACCACCGTCGGTCACAATGTTTTCGACTTTTTTTGAATTCCAAACATATTCGTTTTAGTAGTCTCAACATGTTCACCTTCAGGCAAGAAATCGTTGTTGAACCAATCAAATTTCGAAGAAAATTCTTTTTGATTAGTTGTTAGTGTTTTTGTTTTGAAACAAAACAATTATCGTAAAAAGATAGTTGTACAAAAACTGCAGGAAATCAATTTTACCAATTTTATACTTTTTACAGTAAATTAAAACAAATTGGCATGCTTTCTTCACATCGAACTCATCTAATTAGTACAAAAGTTAGGGGAAGTTTCAGGGAAAGAATAAGTGCCAATTCACTGACAGGTAATTATCTCATAATCGGAAACTGCCAAATTGTGCGAGTAAAATAGAAGTGGATAGAAAAGAAATCAAATATTAAATAATACTTCGCTCAACTAGAGTTCAATGATTGTTAGAAATGCAGTAGTATATGATTAACTGATATTGGAGACTTGGAGTCTTGATTTGTATTTAATTATGTGGCTACACAGTAATTTTGGTTATGGGCTAATAGCATTCCAAGGAGTTTATGAAGTGGTTTGACTTTTATAACAAGAAAAGTGAAGAAAAATACCAGTGTGGAGACATCATAAATAAGTGCCGATTATTAAAGCATAGCAACAAAATAACTAGAGACTTGATGGTCTAGTTAATTTAGCTAGGGGTAAAAAGCGTTTATGTTTTCGGTATCTGAGAATCTAAGCGGAAGAATTCAAATTCCTGGTAATCTACTTAAGTACCAGGGCTGGTTTAAATGACGTAACTAACAATTATGAGTCAAACAGTTATATCAGCCTATCGTAATATTTTAAATGACTTGATATACGCCTTACATCCTCAGTGTCGTTTGTGCGAAATAGAACAGTCTCAAGTCTCACACAAGAAGAATTATATTCAGAAAAAGACGAAATAAATGATAGCTAAAAGTACGTATGTATGTCTAAATATATCAATCATCACATTAATTGATACTTTAAAACGTTACACAGTCTAACAAGCTTCGTTTTCAGATGGTATTCCAAAAAAGGGAAGGGGAGGTCAGAAGATGAGGTGCGCACTGACAATATCTTTCAAATTTCGACCTATGGAGATACAAGGTGTCTAGGTTTTAAGTATGGTTATTACAATATGTATCGTTTAGAAGTTGTTTCATAAAATAAGAAGGTTTTTTAAATAATTATATGCAGTTTAAAGTGGCGCACTGGCAAAAATCCATGAACAATAGGAATTTTCCTTTTGTTGTTTACTACAAAGTATAATGATTATTCTTTCAAATAAAGGCGCTAGACACGTGAGTTTGAATCCTATGCAAGGCTTTCGTTGGTGAAAATTTCTGCTTCACTGCTAATTCTACATGGTGCTTCAAGGAAGGTAGTGCCCTCATTGATAAAAATTATCAATTATCAAATCATTCATTTATTCAATAGTTTGACCAGGTTTTTGGTAAGAATATTTTCTATCAATTGATTATTGGAAATTGCGTCACTGCAAGTGTTTCCAAGAAGGAAGTATGGGTAATACATAACACATCTGCACATTTGAAAAGGCTACCTTGTGTAGTTTACCGCCGCTGTGGATGATGTCATCGCGCGATAATTATTTAATGGCCTAGCGTATATTTGATAATCTTTTTTTTAAATGATATTAACAATTAAGAGATGTGACAGTGTTATTTAATTTATTGTCTTCTTGTTTGGTCATCGCTCTAAAGATAGAAATACAAATCTCATCAACCGGTCAAATCAAACACTATCATTTTTAATATTGAAACTTTTTGGGACTTCATTCAATAAATTGATAATAATGGAAGTCGAAAGATGTCTGACACCTCCCGACGGATGCAAACGTCATAATGACGTCAACAAAATGATGATATTGTGATGTTTAACTTATCTTTAATTTGTTTTTATCAACAATTACTATAAATAGGAGGAACCTCTCAAACAGAAGCATGTTTGCATGATAAGGAATTTTTGAATAATATAAATATCAGCATGCTAATCCTAAATTAAAAGTTGTTATTTGTTGGCTTGATTGAAATTTAGAGGATACAGGTTCTTCACTCTAACATGTTCATTGAATCCAACAATTGACTATATTAAAGTCAAATGATAGACGAATATATCATTTTTATTATCTTGGCTTCAAAAGACAGGTGGGAGTTCATGACATTTATACATCCTGAACGATTACACGTGGTTTTCTTTGCAGCACATTACTTTTAGAATTTACTTTGAAGTACAACATATTTCTTTCCTGTGAAACTTCCGGTGTGAAATCCAGTTTACAGTTAGCAACTTGAAGGGTTTGTATAAAATTATTTGATGGTTGGTTTTTTGCTGAAAAGACTTTGGGATGATAGTTTTATTGTCAAAAATCTTTGTGTGGGAGTTTTACTTTGCTTTTTTGATGATCGTCTAGCTTTCAAAATACTTCCTCCATAAGAAAATAGTGATCCAAATTTCACCTGAAAACCTTCTAAAAATAGGGCTTTTCCTGAAGAATCTGCCTTTCTGTTGAAGCAATATCTGACCCTGAGGAACATATTTACTAGTGTGTCATATAAATAAACAAGCCTCTTCAGTTTTAATGACCGCAATGTTTAAAAATAGATAGGTCAGTTTGAAACTTGAGAACAAGGCGCACATTTTTGTTACAGTCAAACAACACTACTCAAACAAATTCCAATTTTCTCATGAAAGATGGTGTAGTATTTTAGCCACTTTTTTATAGGTCAATAATTTAGGTGAGTGAACATACTATGTTGATGTTTTGAAGTATTGCACATCTTTAAAAATGAGGTAGCGCATATTTAGAATACGTGAATAATCGTGATCATACCATTAATGTTCTTGAGACCCATATGATTTGACTAAATGCTTTATGTTTGAGACACGATTGTGAATTTTAGAATTGGCAACACTGTCAATACCTCCAATCTACTTTTTCATGCGTTGTGCGTTTGAAATTGGATATTTTTGCTTTTTTTGCACTTTTGTTGACAAGCATTATTCAAGTATTCCTCTACGTAATTCTCTCGAAATTTTAGCAAAGACAAACAATTACATCTGTGTGTATTGGTATCTCTATCTAGGTAATACTCACTGATCCCTTCGAAAACATTACTGTAGAGAACTTGCGAGAAAGAGAAATAACAATTGGTTGTTCGTGGACTGTGGACTCTTTCTTGTAAGAAGTAATTACAAAAAGTTTTTACAGGAGGTTGAGGCAGGTAGTCGGTGCCATCCAAATGTATCTATAAAGACAGACTATTAACTCTGTATAAGGTGTCTTTAAATTTGCAGAAATTGATCATTATGTCCATATAACTGTCAATTTGGTTTGATAAAGAATTTAACTATCTGTCATTAAATTTCTTATCATTAGATTATGTCTTAATTCATCGCCCACTTGAAAAGAACGCATTAAGTACGAGTGCAGATTGCGACTGCTCTAGCAAAACAAAGAATACTTATACCTCCAGACAATACGGTATGGTTTCTGTGAGACTACACCCTGAATTTACTGTGTTCAAGGATGGTCGACAGAGCCACTATTACAATCGCATAGCTCATTTCTATAAATAACAGCTTGATCCATGCTTAGCGCCACTTGCCCATAACAACGCGTTAACATTGTAACATAGCTATTAAGAGGACCTTCGAACGGTGTTGACAGGGGGTAAATCTATTTTGTATGAGAAAACGGTTAGTTTTCTATTATCGATTTTACTCTGCGAGGTGCCCCTTTAGAAAGAACAAAGGCACTTTTGATGAGATAAATGAATAAGAAATGAGAATAAAAGTTATAGGACAAATAATAAGGCTGTTTGAGAAGTACATTAAACGTTTTAAACAAAACGTTTGGTTATCAAACCAATGATGTAGTAGGTCTCTATTGTATAAAACGATATGAGAAATTAAGAATAATATAGTAATTGACGTTTCGAGACAAGACAATTACTTTTTATCTTCTTTATACGCTGTGGAAGAAAAGACCATTAATATTCTCTATCATCCATTATTTGCACAATGTCAGGGTAGGAACGGCACTGAAGTTTGTTAACTTAACATAGTTAGTTGGCTGGAAGCTTTGCAGATCCGTCCGTGTTTTTAGCAAGGATCAGTAGTGCGTATAATGTCAGGCGTATTTGTTTTTCTGAGCAATGTATTTTAGTGTACCACTTATCTATCTTTGGATGAGAAAATGGTTTACTTGTATTTTTTAAGAGCTATTAGATCCATGGAACAGCTAGGTTCACTGAGCAGAACTAAACATCTTTTTTAGCAAACTGCTATTATATTTGTTCTTGTATCTATACAAAATCTTTTGAGGATTTTTCAACCCCAGGGAGTGTTGTGCGCCATTAGCTCACCTAATTTCAAATGTATCGATTTTTTGTTAATATCAAGACTATTATACATTTTAAATGCAACAGCGTATTTTTAAGTAACTATAATACCATCTTATAATTTTATTTATGTATACATATATACACATCCTTTTTCGGATTTTATTACTTGACATATACTCTTTTAATTTTCTAGCATACTGAAAAACGAAGGTATACATATTTAGCTGGGAGCAGAGGGATTTCTGTCGATTAAACGGTGTTATTACTGCTACGGAGACCACACAAAAACGTAAACAAATCACGAAACACAAGAAACAAAATACTGGAGAATAACAAATCTGGATGAAAGTTTGGCTGTCTTGTTGTGCTTTCTTGGTTCGCATCTTTGTTATTGTTTTGAATTGCGTGCACCGTTTATCAAGTGTCGTTACATATTTTTTCTTTCAATTTTCATTACACTTTGAAGACAAACAGTGATACATTCAACGGTTGGATTAGCTTTGCGACCTTACAGCAATTTGTAACAATTTGTTTCGAGTAATTAAGAACGGAAAGACAATAGCGACCACAAACGTAACATTTATATATAAAAGGAGAAGAGAAGATTGTTTCACTTAGAGAAAAAACGCTGTTTTAATGACTTGTCAGTCTGTGTGATAAACACGGCCAATCAATATAAAGGAAAGTACACAATAAAACATTGCAGATAGAGACGGAGGGAAATCGAAAAACCAACAAACGAATGTATGAGTAGTTATTCGTAATATAATTTTTTATCGTTTGGATGTTTGGTTGACGAAGTGATATTGTGGGAAAACGAAGAGACAATGATGCAAGATAAAAACACAAAAATGATAGCTTATTTGTTAACATTATGGATGTTATTTTTTCTAATTGATCTTTCTTGGTGTAGGCCGAGGATGAGTATATTTGGTCAAAATCAAGAGACTTGTGAAGCAAAACTAATGAAAGTATTTATTAATTTACCCGATTGTGAACCTTTAACAGTACAATTATTTGGTTGCGTGGGTTATTGTAGATCAGACACAACAATTAATATAGATGATCATGGACAATCGCTTGTACCAAAATGCAATTGCTGTAAACCTATATCAGACTTGAAACTTTTTGTTGCTGTTAGCTGCCCAAACAGAAAGGGCAAGAAAATTGAAAATGTAGAATTATTAACTGCGAAAAAATGTGCTTGTAGACCTTGTCCGTCAAATCTAGACACTGGAATGTCGAATACGTGAAATTTCAAATACCAGTAGCCATTTTTCTTCAAAAGTTTATTTATAAACTATGTTAACTTATCGAACTTGACTGCTTCATTTTTACATTGTAAGTAAAGGAAACGACCTTTTTTCTATTTTTGACTCCCAGCATTTTATTATCATTTTTTATGATTTGTCGAAATTTTTTTACGACTGAAGGAACTCGTGGCATAATTTTGGTTGTAAAAATTGACAGAGAAATTGCATAATTTTCAAATAGTTTCAAATTTCCCTGTAAAATGCATAACCACAAATTATGGGGACGAACCTTTTTTTAAAACTGAAAAAGACATTTTCCCGCAAATAGATAGTTCTATGTAGAAAGTTATATATATTATATATAAAGTTATATGTAATTAAAGATATAAATATTATTATTATATATTTCAAAGAGAGTTTTGACCAAATATATATTAAGCTAAAGCTAAGACAACAAGACATGGTCTTTGACTTGAAGGTATAATTATCAATCTACAATAGCTGCAATATTCCTCTTCAATTTTTGGCTTGCATTGTAAAATTTTATGTCGCAAAGAAAACATTTCAGAGTAATACCATGCAGTTATTGGTTCTTTTTTGAGGTTTAATGTTCTACTCACTTAATTCTATTAAATACAACAAATTTTATACAAAAATGTGATTAATGAACAATCGAGGATGCGCATTTTTATTGAACGTATAATGTAGTGTCCTTTTGAATCAAAAATGATTTACATTTTACGTGAGAATTGAATGAAAAAGTGATAACTGCAACATAAATCTATCTCATTGTCAATAGTTTACATTTATGGAAGGAAAGACACTTGACCTTTAGTCTTTTTTTTCAGTACGGGTCTCCCGTAACTGTCATTAGTAAAAGGAATTCAAGATAACGCGTTTCGCAATACCATTTTACTCTGAAACCCTAGGTGGATGTCATTTTTTGGTATTTTAAATGACATTGAAAATTTTTTATGCCATTTGCACGTCGTGTATGACGTAATCAAATCACAAGAAAAAAACATATGAAAATCATGGAAATCCGATTATAAAAGATGTTATTGTTTTAATTCAAAATTTTCGGTACCACAAAATACTAATTTTTGGAAATTTTAAGGCTACATGAAGAAATAATGTAGCGGTTGGACGCAAATTTTCAATTTCGTTAGACATAAGTTAAAAATTTCAAGCAGCCAAAGATAGTTGTTGTTTTTGTAAAAGTTAGCTGTAATGGGCGACCAAGAAAATATCTTGTTTTAAAACCGAGTATGTTTTCAAAAGGATAAGTTTAAATTCAGAGGCATTTATACACAGGTGGCGTTTACTCAAAAGTTTTGATTGGTGTTGCGTGTACACATTGATTTATATTAGATTAGGGAAAGTTCTAAATTAAGCACCACTGCATTAAATTGGAGATTACATGAAAATTCAATTTGCGGCGATTGTCTTTTGCTTTGAAAATATTTTTATACCCTTTCTAAAAACAACAAAATAGACTTAATAAATGTGACTTTGGTAAACATAGAAACAGGCTGGGCTACATGATGGTATTAATGTCAAAACCGATTTATCATTAATCATTTCTTAACAAGATTATGGGGATAAAAAAATGGATGAAATGTCCTTATTTTGTACAATCTCGCCCAAACAAGGAAGAAGAATGAAAATATCTAAAATTTAAGCATATTGATAGTCGATCAAAACAAACACATTTGCGGTAGAAATGCAGAGAATTTATGTCTTAGTAATTAACTATGACACGCTTAAGGTCATCGGTTTTGGGAATTGAACCACATCAAAAAAACGTTAAAAATAGATAATCAATTTCATTAATAAATCAATGAGGCAAGTTGATTAAAACGTGACGCAGGTGAGATCTTAAGCTAAGAACTAAAAAATTGTGTAGCTACTGGTTCATGTTCTTGGAATATTTGAAACCTAAAATTTATGCTATGTAATCATAAAAACTGGGTAGGTAAAAATGTTTTTCGACTAGCTCAGCTTGTTTACTGGCGCGGATACATTTTATAAGTAAAGTCAAAACCATTATATACTTTTTCCCTAGGGCCTGTTTATCACTTTTGGGAAATTTGTTCATATTAACGAGGTCGAGGATGACGCCATCGCGTCTAAAATGATCAATTATTTTCAATTGATGATACGGCGATCTTAATCTGTTCAGCGTTTGTGAGGTTTTCGAAGCAATTTATACCTGAAAGAATTTTAAGATTGGTTTTAATTAAGTTTAATTGGATGATGTTAATAGGCCTGGTCAACAATTTTCGTCGTGGTCGGATCAAATAAATTTTCATTTCCCATGACCTATGAAATTCATCTATTACAAAACAACAGGGTGTCCCCCAAAAAATGCTACTCTTTTAACCAAGTCTCATTGACTGACATACGTAAACACAATCATAAAAAAATGTCACTCTTTTTTACAAAAACTTTAATTTTACGTAATTTCAGTCACTGTACTCTGCCTCAAGTCTAAGTCTCTCTCAAAAAGAATGACATTTGGGAAATTTATATCTATATTTAAAAGAAACTTCTGATGACCAGTAATATTTTCATAGTCGACTTTTTGAATTAATTTAATACTTTTTGAATGAATCCAGTTGCTATCAAAAGCTCACTAGGTGTAACACATTCATATATACAATTTCTGTTTAAAATTTCTGCAAAGTTAATTTACAGATTTTTGCTATTTTATTTCTAAGTCGATAGCAAAATTTGTCCCTCTAGTATACAGCTGCAACAGTTGACACAAACGTTTCTGATTGCAGATTATCAAATTCAATGAATCGAGGAGATCTGATTGAAAATAAAACTCATTCTGGGAAAAATGAGAAGCTTTGATGAAAAATAAACATTTTTCTTAGGAAATGAGAAGATTTGATGGAAAATAACAATCATTCTTGGAAAAATGAGAAGATTTGATGGAAAATAAAAATTATTCTTAGGAAATGAGAAGATTTGATGGAAAATAACAATCATTCTTGGAAAAATGAGAAGATTTGATGGAAAATAAAA
>JAUBWS010053867.1:0-17219 GCA_032270445.1 Darlingtonia californica
CAGTTTCAAAGACAATTTTCAGACAATTTAAAGGTTAAAACTTTTTTCAAAGTACTTTAAAGTCAGAAATTTTCGCGGGAAGAAATTTTCGCGAATTTCGCAAGTTCTATTGTTCTATAACAAAAGACTATTGTTCAAGAACAATAGAAAGCCAAAAATTCGCGAAAATTTCTGACTTTAAAGTAATAAAATGTGAACGAATTTTCAGAAATATCGAAAAACCCAAAATGAAAAGCATCTAGGTTAATTGGCAGACAGAAGAATTTAAGCAGTTAACATAAAATGATATTACCGTAATGCAAATACATTATGACAGGAAAACTCGAACGGTTAACATAGAATCAGTTTCAAATCAAATTCAAGTACCGAGTAATGAGAAATAAATTTTCACCAAAACATTTGAAGGACTCTCCGTGTTCATATACCAGGTAATGAAGTACATTTTGACAGAAAAACTTTGAACGGTAATGTGTACAATCAGTTTTAATTCATCTACATACCTGGTATATAAAGCAAACTACAATTTCAAAATAAAAGTCTGACAGTTGACATTGGAGCATCAGCTTTTTCATATTTAAATAGGTTTACCAAGTATATATTGAGACACATTTTCACAGAAAAAGATTGAGCAGCTAAGGCCTTTTGAGAATTTGTTGGCTCTGATAATAACATGAGGAAAACTCATATACTTTACTGTATACTAGATAATCATTGAGGCGCACATTTTTACTCCATGAAAGTCATTCCTTGAGTTGAACCATACACAAAAGCTGGTATTTGTGTACAACTATACAATGGTATAACAATGTGGTAACACTGGTAACTTTACAGTGGTAATGATTGAAAGAAGTTTCAGAAAGCTTTTTTCAACGAATTTGAAGAAAATCTCCTGTGGTTTTCAACTCAAGAAACAATTTTCACAAACAAAATTAGCGTATATTAAATAAACCTACATTAACTTATATTTATTGGTAGCCATACTTCTAATGTCATCCACTTCTTAATTTGATTCTTTGTTACTTTATTAAGATGTTAAAAAATTCATCTCAGCTACTGAAGCAAGCAAAACAACTCAAACTATATCCCTCTCGCTTCTTTTCACACCAAAGTGAGATTCTTATTATATAATACATAACCATATATGGTTAAATTTCTATAACACAATTCTATCCCTCATTTTGATCTTAAAAAATCTTCTCATTTGAAAATATACCAGCAGTATATGTAAATTTGTTTTTTTTCTTGAGTTAGCCTAAATAGATGCACCCCGCTCTGCTCTGCGATATAAATTTGTTTTTTTTCTTGCGTTAGCCTGAAGAGACGCACTCCGCTCTGCTCTGAAACATGCTTTAATGAATTTAAAAAGAGCCCGGTGGAAATTGATATCACAGTAGAAAAACATGTTCATATAATATATTATCGACTGGATAGCAATTAAATATTGATATCCATCATTATTGATTACTTCAGCAAGCAATCAATTATCATTATTGATTACTTCAGCAATCAATCAATTATCATTATTGATTACTTCAGCAATCAATTTAATCAATTGAATTAGCCATGCCTTGTATATTGAGTTAAAAAGGAAGTGAATCTAATCAATTAAATAAGCTAATGTAGGTAAGTAATCAAACACAATTGAACTTTATCGATGACTGATTGTGATATCAATTGATAGTTGTATTGTTTGGTCATCGATAAATCTTTGATTAGATATCAATTGAATTCAATCGATTTCGATTGGTATTGATTGATTTCGATTGGTATTGATTGATTTCGATTGGTATTGATTGATTTCGATTGGTATTGATTGATTTCGATTGGTAATTATTGATTTCGATTGGTATTGATTGATTTCGATTGAAATCTTGTACCATTTTCATTGGCTGGCCATGTCTGGATTATTTGAGTCTTTGTCTTTGAAAATTGGCAGCTATCTATTTATAGAATTTAACACATAAATTTGGCATTGTAAAATCTAACATATAAATTTGGCATTATAAAGTGTTAAACAAACAAATTTGGTAGCTAGCTGAACTGATTTTTTGCCTTTCGTCCAAAACATAAAATATATTTTAAAATCAAAACACTTACATCAAGTGTGATATATCCTTAATATGAGCCTCAGCAAAGATTTGATCCAGTGGGTTAATAAACAAATCATCTTGACTTTTTAAAAAGTTGATATATATTGATATTATGTTACAATCTATCAGTAACACCCAGCAAACAGTTCAGTATGCACGTTGTCTGGTTGTTTATAACAAAAACATTCCCACAACTCCAGGAAGGGCGTTTTACAGCCGTAGTTAACTAGCGCCGAAAGCTGCATTATTGACATTTTTCGTATTTGGCACTACATCGATACCGCCCTCTTACATCACTGCAAGGCATAGGACGGGCGAAATTTGATATACAGCCTGGATGCGCAATCGAAAATAGCGCGTCGCACTGAGTTTACCGACTGGTGATTTCAGAGAAACGGAATCAGCGTCCTGATTAAAGATTAGGCGGCCGCGGCCGCTAATCAATTAAGCAGTTTATTGATGCAATAAACTGCTTCATTGCAGTTAAGAATTTCTTTGTTGAATACGTTGAATTTGATTTTTGGCATCGTAGAATATCCGGAACCTTCGTCTGATATGCAATTCTTATATATAAGTCACTCTATAAATACTTACAGTTGAGCCCAAAGACTTAAATTTTTGGCTTAAAAATATCGTATTTCGAGGCTGTATTAAAATCTCGAAATACGATATTTTCAAGGCCAAAAAAGGAAGGCTTCGGGTCTCAATTTCAGATATATATAGAAAGTGAATGATACTAAAACAGTTTTTCATGTTTTCAAATTTTTAAAGATAGATATGGCGGCTTGGGTTAAAAATCAAGAAAGTGAGGGGCAGATGTACTAATTCGTAAAAATTATATACTCGATTTCAAAATAAATCTTCGGGGCTGTATTACGATCCCAAAATGCGATACTTTCAAGCAAAAACTGTAAGGCTTTCATTTGGGGCTCAACTGCAAGTATCGATAGAGTGAATCATATTAAAAGAAAAATAACAAAACTAGGTTTTTTGTATTTTCAATTTTTTAAAGATGGACATGGTAGCTTACTTTGAAAATCAGGAACGTGAGAAGCAAGCAGATGTACTAATTCGAATCAATTATACACTCCATTTTAAAAGAGTTCTTCTGCGACCCCCGAAATGCGATATTATCAAGCATGTATAAGGCTGTCAAATATCCAAGTTGCATGCTTGTGGTGCATGCTTTTGAATGCCCACGTGCAGGATTTTAAATATCAAGGCCACATTCTTAATTTTTCAAAAATTACCTTTACATGTCAAATTTTATACCACATCATTTTGAATCTATACATTGCATATTTTGTCAGACTGTGCACGCTACATGGCTTTCCAAAAATATCAACATTAAATTATTTAAAATGTTCTCCTTATATGACACAGGATATCGAATATCCACGTTAAATGCTCGTAATGCATGCTTTCGAATGTCCAAATGCAAGACTTTAAATATCAAAGTCATATTCTTAATTTTTTCAATAATTAGCTTTACGAGACAATTTCTTGCTTGGATTTATTTTCACGAGTCATGTACATTTCGTGTAGATTTATTTTCGCGAATTGACAAAATTACGTCTTATTATAACATTTTTCCCGCAAATAGTTTGTCTGGTTAAAGTATGAGAAATTATGCTAGGCAAAACCAAACAAAATGTCAAGAATAGAATGCGATGCTTGAGTGAGGGTCTGGTATTTATAGCCTAAGAATACGACATTTTTAGAATGTCTGTCTGTCTGTTTGTCAGATGTCGCTGTTATCCCGCTTCACAGCGTCGCTACAAACCAGGCATATCGGGAAAAAACCTGATTAAGTTGAATATCTGTGTCACATAATTTTGAATGTCCAAATCCAACAGGTAGATCCATTTTAATCGAGTGATAGTCTTTATGTCTGATGCTTTTAAATTGTCACAATAATGTCACAGAAATTGAATATCCAAACAACATATATTTTGAAATACCGAAGCCAAATTGCTTTAAACATGATTTTGAATTGCCATTACTCACCCCATCACACATAATAATGTTCAAGTCGTTGCATGCTTCAGGGGCGGATACAGACCCTTCAAACCACCATGTGAAAATCTCGAACTTTTCCGATTTTCCGATTAAATTTCCCCGATTCTTCCCGAAATGTCTATAAAATTTTCCCGATTTTGGTAATTTTAGACTACTTAACTAAGTGAAATCACAACTTCCACATAGTCTCTATCCGCCCCTGTGCTTGGAATTTCAACATCCCCATCCCCATTTCTGTTTTCAAATTTCCATTGCTATTTGATTGGCTTAATTTTAGATGCAAAACTAACCTTTGATCATCATCTCAGTGTGAAGATAAGTAAAGCAAACAAAGGCATTGGTGTCATTCGTAAACTTTGTTTTTTATCGAGAGACTAACTTTTAACCATCTATTAATCTGCTAACAAAACCATTCCCAAAAACCGCGTAGTCTCTGTTTCCACAGCTAAGAACATAAAGCGTTGTTAATTATATGAAGTATTTACATGGCCTGAACGGAAGTGTAGAATGTCAACCTTACTAATTGTCATGATCACATGAAAAAAAAGCAAAACTTAATAAAGCCTTTGTAAGACCTCATCTGCATTATGCGGATATCGTGTAGGACTATCCAGCCAACGCATCATTTTCACAACAGCTTGAATCTGTTCAATACAATGCCTGTTTAGTCACAACTGGCTGTTTTCGTGGTACTTCTAGAGAAAAAACTATATTCTGAGCTTGGTCTTGAGAGCTTAGCAGACAGGAGGTTTAGCAGAAGGCTATTCTTCTTTTACAAGATCTGTAAATGACATAGCACCTCAATATTTGCCACCTCAGAATGTAGCTTTTATCCATCTTAGATCAATGCCTCCTATTCGCCCATGCAAAGGGGGGCTTTGCTCCCCCTTCCCCAATAAAAGTTTCACAAATGGGTCAAATGGTTTTTCAAAGGAAGTGTCACTTTTATTAGTATATTTTTCAATTGATTCTCATATTTCAATGCGCTTTTAGGGAATCTAGAGCTGTGAATTTCAAAATCGCCCCCTCGGGCCAAACCATGGTTTGCCCTTGCGGTGTCACTAAAATTTAGCCCCCCTCCCAAAAAAATCAAAATGCTTCCTACGGCACTGTAAGGTTAGGGTTCAGTCACTTACGCAAACATAAATCTAGACATGGGTTCATGGATACCATTGACCCTTTTTGTTCATGCATAACTAACTCGATCGAAAACACTGAACATTACCTGTTGCAATGCTCTACTTTCTCCATTGAAAGACTAAAACTATTTGACAGCCTCCAGGCTTTAGGTATATCTCTTGTCCCACTGAATCCCTTTTATTTGTCTAAAGTTCTGCTTTATGGTGACTCTAATGTTACAGATAAAGTAAATTCGAAACTTCTTAATTTTGTCATTGAATTCATTTTTGATTCCAACAGATTTAGTGGTCCACTCTTTGAATAAATGAAACTCCAATTGATTTTTCATGTCAAATTCTTTTGTTAAGCTATATATTTTATCTTTTCTTTTTGATTTTCCTGCTTCTGGCGATATCACTTCGAGTGCCTTGCGGGAGTTGGAATTCATAGATGTTTGTAAATGTATTGTCTCAGTGTTTGTAATTTATTGTATTCATAAAAAAAAAAAAAAAATTGGCCAGTGTTTTATCAGCCTTTTCCAAAAATTACATTTATAATTTGCAGTTTAATAACCTTTTGAGAAGAAAATTTAATCCCTACAAAAACATTTCATCTTGCTCAGCAAGATATAGTAGGAACAATTGAATATTTACAGGGTTTTGAAGCATGCTAATATATTTACAGGGTTTTGAAGCATGCTAATGCAAAACATTCTTATGTGATAAAAGCACAAAACATTTTTCCAAAATTTCAAGCTTTTGAAATATTATATACTGTTCATAGTACATTTCATTAACCAACACCTTGAAATTCAATTTTAAAATTAAAAAAAAATCTCATTGAAGTTCTTAAACACAAAATTTTCTTTCTGCAAGCCATATAGACGGGTGGAGAGCAGCGAACGGTCAATAAAAGATTACTAATTTACAGAACGCTTCAAGTTGTGGAAATGGATAAGATAACTTTCATTATGTAATCTAGTCATTAAACGCCTAGCCTTATTCTGATGTATCATCTTGCAAGCAGACGAGCAAAGGCTTTATCCTGTCTTAAAAAAAGCGGAGAATCGACCGATTTTAAAATGCCTCTCGATATCGAAAATATCGTTGGATTAATTAGCAACATTCACAATGGAAATCACGCAAAATTTGATAATAGCAGTATAAAAATTTCTTTTGTTTTTGCACTTTGTGAACGTGTTGTTACAAAATTAACTTTATGTAAGTAAGTTGAGTTCCATATATGGAAGAAATTAATCAACATGATATCACCCGTGATTTTTATGTACATAATAAATTTACAATCGCAATCGATTTTTATTGTGTACATAAATTCCGTATGCTTGGTTTTTATGTACACAATTAAAGTAACGGAATCCGTTCCGATTGCGTTGAACGCCATCTCAAATACAAATTGTCAGTGGCTAAAAATGTGTACGGCCCATAGTTTTACTTAGCTGAAAAGAGTAATTAAAAATATGATGGTCTATGGGAAAGGGGACATAAAGCCAACCATAATTTACTTGTTTACCTCTCAAAATCATGAAAGAACGTCTTCAGAGGGGGTCATTTCTATGTAAGAAAATTGCGTGTTGCTTAAATAGAAATGCACTCATCCACAGACGTTTTTTAGTGATTTTGAAAGCGGGTGGAGTAAGATCGTGGTAAAAAGGACCAAACCCCCTTTTCCCATAGACCATTCCAAATATCGACGTGATCGCTTTTGATAAGAAAAAGTTCACCAAAAAAGTCAAAACGCTATGATTTGGAAAAATGACGATGAAAAATCAAACAAATTTAATTCTGCTTTCAACATGACTGTTTTCAATTTCGAGAAAACGAATGAGTTCAGCTGCAATATGAAACTTGCCAGCATGAATCTTGTTCACCTTTCACCTTATTCTACCAAAGTGTCAAACGTCAAAAGTCATTACATAGTTATCTCTAATTGATGGTTTGCTGGGTACTGTCTTGTCTATTGTTTTTCTGTTTACGACGTGTGAAAGTTTTCAGGCACGGATCTAGAAGTAATGCAAAATTACAGGAGGAAAGAACTAAAGATAATTCAAATGTCATTTTCTATTACCTAGATGATAAAAGATAATTATTTTTAATTATTTCGTTACCCATATTCGGTAGCAGTTAATGCTTACATACAATGTGAATGGTTGCATACAAAACTGGAAAATAAAATAAATACGCTCGAGCAAAACAGGTTAATAAACCACATCCATCTTTGGTAGTGTATTTTGCTAATGCGCGCTGCAAACGTCTAATAGATTCAACTTTGTTCACTTTGGTCGTCGAACAAACATACTGAAGTGGAAAACAAGTTCGCCTTTACAATCGGCTGCATAACTCTTTCAATTTCTGAATAATGCAATGGAAATTGCAATTTCACCTCCAGTTAATTGTTGATTATGTCTTTTATACACAATTTTATCCCAGTCGTTACACGGAATGGGCTGGAAAGCGACATTTCTATCAATTACATTATTGACGAACATCAATCAAAAAATGATTAATGACGTATTTGCAATTTCACTTTTTTCATTCACGTGTTCTATTAGACTATTCCATAGGGACTCTAAGTTTAAGAGAACTTGCGGCTGGAATTGCGCCCGGCAGCGGACGGCACCCGGAAAGGAAGAAAACTTTAAAAAATTCCCGTTTCCGCGCGACAGACCTATCAAACCTATCAGTGTCCTATCAACTAAAAAGTGAATCCTTTGTAATCCACCGCTTATGTCAAACGGCTTCAAAATGTTTTATCGACCGTGACAAATCTTTCAATAACTTCAAACAAAAATTTCCTAATCATCTTTGTGTATTAACTTTGATCATCATCTTAGATCCAACGATCTCAAGATTGCTTTTAAATTGTTCTTGCGTTGGCCTCGATCATTTCCATCTGCTTCCTTCGAAAGTATGCTTTTGTGTTTTTCTGTGGACGAAACATTATGATAAACAATTTCTTTGCATATGTAAACATAAATAAGATCATGTTGTTTCCTGATAAGACCAAAACAAAAGCAAGCTCGCTGTTTTCTTCGTATTTTTGGAAAAATATGATTGGGAACATCACGCAAAGTGAAACAGTGGTTATAAATGAAGCATATACAATACTCATGGCTTCACTGATGTGTTCGGGCAGTTTTCGACATCGAAAAGCTTGGATGAAACACGCCAAATGATAAATCAACATCAAACCAGATAATGCTATGTTGTCATGTCGATTGTTGCAGTATAGGAATTTCTTTGCTTCGATAATATCGAGGCGTACAGCTACTCCAGGGTATTGGTGACTCCACAAAGCAATCAACAAAAGAAAGGCAGACGATAAGTTCATCGTGATATTAAACGCTTGCACCAAAGTTGTTTTCAAGACCTCTGTCTTTGTCGATCTGATGTTTGCTGAGAATGCTTTCACCAGTTTGCTTGATTTTGTATACATAATTGAAATGTTTAAGTTATAGAAAAGGGCAATAGACGATGTTCTTCCCATGCAAATTTTTGATGTTGGAGCTATGAAGAATAATACAGCTGCATTGCAGAAGAATAGCAAAATAGCAGTGAGATGAACCAAGGACATTGTGAAGTCTGATGTTTTGACGTTTGGTGTTTCACGATGCTTTATGAAAAAGGCTATAGTTATAAAACACAAAACTCCGCCGACACTACATAAACAAATGGTGATAATCCCTGACACGTCACCTGGCTTATGGTAAACTGACAGGAGTGGATCAATGCATTTTGTTTTTTGTGGATTAGATTCGAAATAGTCTAAACACGGTTGGCAAAAAGCATCCCCATATGAAGGTTTAATATAGTTTAATTTACAAGGTTGGCAATGATAACCAATCTCTTCGTCCCATCGTGTTGTTTTGTTAGGTACTTTGCTGTAAACCTTTTCGTAACCAGGTTGACATGCAGGGTGATAACATTTGCTGACTATGTTGTTGGGTATTTCGTCTTTTGGACCAGCAGGTAGAAATAATTGTCCTTGAAAATACTCATTGACTTTAACAACTAAATCGGACCATCTGTATTCTGTAGTTGTAGCAATAAATAAAGTCACAATATCGATATAAGTTGAGAACTTCAAGACCTCTAAAGCTGCGATGTTGTTCTGAATGTTATAAAATGCGCTTACGTTTCGATTTTGGTGTAAAATTATCGTTTCAACGTATCTGAAAAGGTTATGAAATCTCTTTTTATATTTAAAAGGCAGACTGTCCGCCAAGATAGAGTAAGGACTAACAGCAAAAATGTTGTTAAAGTAACTGGCACTTTTGTTGAAATTATTGTAATCACCTCCTCCGACAACAATTAAAATAAAGTTCTTTGTTTCGTTTGCATTGTAATACATTGCTTCAAGGTTCTTCATCAATTTAAGTGAATCTTTTTCATCTTCCATTGTTAGAGTTTTCAAACAAATGTCATGTATATTAGCCAACATTTTCTTCAAATTATTAAAAGATTGCGTAAACAGATCACCAGCTTTTGAATGAACCACAATAATATCTTTCCACTTTCGTAATCTCAAATAATTTTCAATATCACTGAAGCTGTCTTCCATGTTATAAAAATTTGTTCTCTGATTCATCCGTTCTGTTGATCTAACAAGCAAGCTATGCTTGGTAATTGGAAAAGATTCAAGACTCACCATGTCCAAAAGCATTTGCAGCATATCCACAGGAATATGTGTGACGATTCGAACAATCATTGTACTTCGGTCAGCCTTGATCTCATAAAAGTTGATTATTCTTTTCCATACTATGGTTTGGTTGATATATTGATAATCCCAAGTTCTAATTCCTACAACAATGGACTTGTTGGCAACATAAAACTGGGAATCCAATAACAAATCTGTAACCAATGAAACTAATTTTTCTGAATCGTAGCAAACGTCAAATGATTTGTAAGTAGACATTGCGTTGCTTCTAAATTCTTTAGATAAGAATAAATCCATGGCATATGCAAACTCTGTAAACTCATTTTGAGTATAATTGTCCCCACATACACTATATATCCCGATCGTTTGAAATACAAGAGAATGCACCTGACAAAAACATAAAATCAAAACAACGGATGTTGTCAACATTTTATTCAATTTTATTTGATCATGAAAATTCTTCAAAATTTTCATTAAATTACCAAGTGACTCTTTGAGAAATGTAAAGCAAAGTGCGAGAGAAAGAGGCCACTTATATAATTTTTTATATTATGGTCCTTTCAAATTAACAAAAATTAAAAACAATGATATAGTCTCGCTTATGACTTCCAGCCCCCTGAAGAAAAATTTGTTCCACGGCCCCTGAGAGAGTTTCCAACTGTTTTTTTGACTATTTTCAGCTGGTTTTGTCTTCAAGTCGTTTTCAGTGAAATTTCATGGCCCCATTGTACTCCATAGTTAATGTTATATTGAACTCTTTTGAAATTGATCACTTTTTGGTAAATAAAAGATATGTAAATAGCTAATATCATGAATTTACTCATTCGTAAAGCTCGTGAGTCAACCCTGTAAGTTCTATTTTAAAGGTCGTAATAATGAGTCTAAAAATCGTCTAGCTAGTTGTTTTCTATCCTTTGGTGTAATTAGATGTACTTACCTTATAGTTAACAGCGAGGACCCGCCGCAGGAGATGTTAAAAAGAAAAAAATGAACCTCCATTATTTGACATTGAAAACATATGACCTCCATCTAAATTTTAAGGGACTAGATGAGATAAAAAGAGTAATCTGACCAGTGGTACGTCCCAGTCAGTTTTCAAAGTCGTCTTCGGTGATACTTTAGGCGTACAAACTTTCGCGAGCAGAAACTTTCGCGAGTGTCAAAATTCGCGAAATTTTTGGCAAAAACTTTGTTTTTCTTTGAATTTTTGAAAATTTACTCTTTCGCGAATTGAGTCAATATTCGCAAAAATCGCGAAAGTTTCTGCTCGCGAAAGTTTGTACGTCTAAAGTAGTCATATTTTTGACCACCGACCACATATCCGCTTCGTTTTGTTAGTATTTCGCTTTCAATTGCGCTAACGGTACGGAAAATTTGATATGGGTCGAAAAAGTGGGCCAGGTAGTACGTCCCACGTCCATGTTTTGCCCAAAGCAATCGGTATGCGAAAAATATAATTTTACATCGTCGCATGAATTTCTTTGGACACACCGAGTCACATACGGTAGCAAATTATAATTTTTAGTTTATAATTATATTGTAAAAATGAAAAGCATTATAGACACGCGAAACGTACAAGAATTTCAACATCTCAAGAATATACGGACAGTTATAGTGATTTTAAAGCTAATTTGTTTTATAAAAGTTTTGTAGTTCAATGTTATTTTGTAATCAATAAGCTTTGAATAATTTTGACAAACCATTCCCAAATGGATTTTTTATAGTTGAATAGTTTTAGTATGTACAGTGTGTCTCAAAAAGAATTCTAATATGAATTAAACCACCTGGCCCCTTTACAACCATCCATTAGATTCAGGGACAAATAAATCTAAATTGCATGAAAAGGAGAATTCAATTTTTCCTATTAAAATTTTAGATTAGATGTTTGAGAGGACTCATTTCTTGACGAATTATGAAAAAATTTCACTAATTATGAAAAAATCACATTTTGCGAGCAATGGGTTGATTAAATCAAACAGTTCATTTAAAGAAGATTATGAACCACCGAAAATAAAAAGAGAAGAAGCCAGCTAAGAAAACTGAAATTTACTTTTTGATTGCCCTCTCGACTTGAACGATTGATTTTAGTAATGCAATAAAAGAAGTTCTTGTGAATATTACTTGTGCAATGGTTAAAATGGATTTACTCTCTAGTGTTGAATTTATTATGAAGAAACATCCAAAGATAAAAGGGATTTAAAATAATATCTTTCTCGACTAATTGCAACTACTGCACACCCCATACGCTCTTAAATCCTGTGTTATGGGGAGATTTACAAGTAAAGAATTTTGTAAACAGAATTTGGTAAATAAAAACTTGTCAGTACAAGGTTGCAAATAAGTTTGGGAAAGGTGTATTGTATGGCAGGAGACACTATCGTGCTAGTTATAAAAGTGAGACCATATGCGCCGAACTGGGTTTTTGCATTTTTGGTTGCCTAGAAACTGTATCAATTATGGAATATTTTGCCTTTTAAATTTGCATTGCAATTTCACTACAAATCTTAGCTCAATTTAAACGTAAACATCAATGGTTATTCATATGGAACTAAACCAATTCAACCAACAAATTATAAACAAAGTACACTTGTGTTTTTTTGACTGTTTTGCATGTAATTTATAACTTAGATATATGTGTCAATCAGGTGATTTGACGGTTACAGGGACGCCAATTTTTGAAATACACTAGCGTGAGATCATGAATTTTTCCCAGGACGTTTGCTTACTTGAACAAATACTGACGATTCCAAAATGGCTGTCGACCTTTCTTGTTTTTTGCTCAACACTTTTTTCGTTGTTTTTTCCTGTAGTTACAACTTGACCGCACATACCAACGGGTAGTTTCGAATTTTCCCTAGTTTTTTCGATAAAAAGTTGGATTTTCCGAATTTTTCCGATAGAAATTTGGATTTTCCCGATTTTTTTCAATTCAACTTCATGAAAATTCGGGACATTCTCCGCTCTATTAAAAAGCAACCAAATGTGTGAGATTCGTATGGAAGAAATTAAACATATGGTGGTACTGAAATGCGTGAGTCTCACGCTCAATGTGTAAGGGTTGGCGTTTACGCGGGACATTTTGACTCATCTTGAAAAGTAGGGTTTTTATGTGACATTACATTATGAGGCAATTTTTGTGATTGATTGTAAAAACATTTTTTGATCTTTTTCGTATTATTTCTTTTAAAACTTGTTCATGAATTTTTAATTTTTTGTACTATATATGTTTTTCATTTTTTAGATTTTAGATTTTTTTTTACTGTTTGATTTTGTTGTTGTGATTTTTAATGATTTTTTTATATATGAAACTTTTTTCCTTCTTGATTATTTGTTTTTTTCGTGATTTTTCAAATCTTTTGTTATTTTTGTTTTTTGATTTTCATTGAATGGGAGACCCACCACTATTTTCTTATCTAAAACTGAAAAACCAATATCGGACAGATTTCGGACAAATTTCGGACAAAATTTCAGACAACATTTCGCACAAAATAAACAACTGATCATTTATTTTGGACATACAAATTTGTTTTATGTTCCTTTTAAAAAACATGTAAATATCTTTATATACACTTATCTAAATCCTTAAAAAGATCAACGGTTTCCATTTCTCCAATTGCGAAAGTCATTCCCGCTTTTTTGAAACTTTTCTTGATCATTTCGACATCGTTGCTTGGTTTTGTCCGAGAATAAAAACGTCCCAAAATTTTTTGAAGATTCTCTTCATCTATGCTGAAATAATAAATGACCTTTGATTTGTATGTATTTTTCTCTATTTTTTGTTATTTCAATTGAAAGGAAATGTTTCAAAAGCAAAGTTCAATATTCTTTCTTAGGAAAATTTTTGGGCGCTTTTAAAGTTCGGACCCAAAAAGCTTTAGACAATTAAATTTTCGGACACGCTTTTGTCCGAAATAAAAACATCCCAAATTTTTTGAAGTTTTTGTATGTTATTGCAATTATAGGAATGAAAAGTCGTGTGATGCCATTTTCTCTTGATAATAACTGACACGACTTTTCACCGATGTTGTTTATCCTCATTGAGTTATTTGCAATAAAGGTGAAACATTCCCATGGATACCCAGGCTGAAGAATGAGGACAAACCATACCCTATTACCCTAATGTTTCTTTATTTTTTGTAGTGGAAGCCATCAACAGCTAATTTTACCTGAGAATTAATTGCTTAAGGTGCAGCAGTTAGGTCACATTATAGGTTCTCAAAGTAACTTTCATTCATATTCACAATTGTATATCGGACAGAGTAATGATCTTATGAATGAAGACATATGGTAGGTACTCATTGTGGGCAAAAGCAAAAAGACAGGATGTACTGTTGCAACAGAGCTACAAATTTTAATTTTTTATACCTATCAGATAAGTGACTGGTTGAAAAAAATATATTTGACATTTTCAAATGAAAGAAATCAAGGATTGACCTAGGACCCTTGTATTATTATTTAAATATCTTTATCAACATCATGATTAATAGCTCTAGAACTGGGATTCTTAAAACAAATTTATAGTTTTGATTTTAGCACAGCTGTTGGTCTAGTCAATTGAGTTCGATTCCCAACTGTGTTTATGTTAATATAAGTTGAAAAAGATTTAGTTCATTCTGCTGGGAGGTAGCTTGAGAAAGATGATAAAAAAATCAAGAGTTTCACAATTGAGATTATAATAGAGAAGGAAGGTCACAGATGGCAAAAGGATTTTTAAATATATTTAATCAAACAATCAGCTCATTCACAAAAAAACCACCTGCAGTCTGAATTTTCAAGCGACCCACCAAATAAGTGAATACAAGGCAGTTTATTGATAAAAGTATAATCGATAGGGTTATCTCATGTTGAATCATATTTTAATGGCCTGAAAGGGATTTAAACCCTTTTATCTCCGTTGTCTCGAGAGAAGCTCCCAGCTGAGCTGATGTGCTCAGGATCTTTCAGATGATAACAATTTGTGGCACTATAGAATTGAATTTTGAATTAAAAGTATTTATTTTCCAAGAAAAAACAACAACGGAAGAAGACCAACCAAATAGCAGCCATATTCTTAACGGATTTCAAGACCCTGCACGAAACTGGATGAAAAACTGACTGGATATCAAAAGTTTCTCATTTTATATAACATGTAATGTCTATATTAAACACGATGTGTTACCCCACGTCAAGACAAATACTTGTGTTATTTTTTAATGAGAAAAATTTGGCACCCCCGAACATTACTTTAGCAGAGTTTGGGTGGTTTTCATAAATAGATTTCAATCTCCCGAACTACCCAAACATTTTCAGGTGTGACTTTTGAGCTGCTTTGACAGAAACCATTTTAAGCTTGGTTTGTTTATTATACATACCATACTGTATTATTTCAGCTTATCAAGACTAGGCATGAATCTTCAGGAAAGGAATGCCTCGTTTATTTCATTATAATGCATAAAGTTGTCAATCATTGTGTAAAGGTACATGTCTGGTATATATGAGTAAAAGTATATCCAAAACTTTCAAATTAACTCACTTTGATCAGACTCTGTCGCACACAAAAATGTCTACAAGTGTTTTAATTACCACCTGTCTCATTTTGTATGAACAACTAAAATCGCTGGTCTTATACTTAAGTGAAAATGCAGACATAAACCTTTTATTGCCTTACCTCATCATTTTCATTTGATTTTTTTCCAACTCCTATACTCGTCCCCATATTGTTTGTTTATCTGTGCCAAGCACAAGATATACACGCAGTGAAAATACTGCACCAGCAGACCAGGTAATTTGAGAATATAGCAAACGTGATTGGTCATTTCCATACAGCTTGTTTAGGAAACAAATAGCGCATCAGAGGTCAGATAATAGGCTATTGCATCCCGTGAACCGTTCATCTTTATTTACGTTCTTGCTTTAAACAATCGTTTAAATCAAAGGTGAACAAGCGCAAGCGAGAGATAACTATATTGAAATCAGTGGAAGATGTACTCCTAAAAGTTTCGACGTGTATAGTTATGAAACAAATATCTTTTTACAGGATAGCGAAGACAGTGGCAGGGTGCACCATAATCTGATATTCAGATCCGCTTTTCGTTTCCACCGCACGTTTCGCTGTAAACGTGGATGGACAAAAAAGACTACTTACAACCGTCTTTAGAGTGGAGAGTGCGTGTAAGTGAAGAGCGGATCTGAATGTCAGATGAGATTCCCCATTGTAAGATCGGATTAAGAATCAGAGTGAAGAGTTACTGAGGTGATTAGTACCTAGGTTATATCATTTGAGTTAATTTGACGCAATCAAATCAAAGGTTACGACAAGCGTCAATTATGATTGGCTACTTGGCAATATAATTATTGAGATGATAGATATAGAGATTTCTCGCGAATGCCCTAACGCCCTATGTTAGAACTTTGAAGTTGTAAGATATCTCAGTATTTAGTGGAATCTTGGAATGTTGACGCAGACATCTTGAACTGCCGATACTTTGGACTATTAGATGTCAGACAGTGGAAAAGCAGAGAAGTGGACACTCTTTAACTTATTACTGGTACGTTTGTGAATTTAAACATTAGACATCGTATATTTAAACTTTGATTTAAGTCGAAGAGAATTTCTGACTTTGCTGAAGTTGGAAAGCAGGGCTTTCACATAGTCTCTATCCGCCCCTGTCATACTGTATTGATAAACACTGTAGCTATACAGCAAACGTTTTGACTAAGTTGAGTTGAATTTGAAAGTAAGGTAGGTGTATTTATAGCTATAGTTCTAAAGTATTTACTATACATGTTTACATTAACTCGATAATGTGCTACCACTGGTATTTTACTTTCAACTGGGGTAAACTGCACGCCTGGGACCGTGACTTTCACAGGAAATAAATGATTAAATATTCACCCTTCTTTCCTAAGCGACAGCTTAAATAATAATGATAATAAAAATAATAAATGAATTTTTATTTCATGCATCCAAAAATTTACATTTGTTTCATTTTCATGTTGTTTTCTTTTTATAGGAAGAGTTTCAGATGCGGCTTTCAATAGTGCATCAACCAGGATATTGGATCTGGTAGTAACCTCGAGTTCGTCAGTTTCCTGTAGTTTCTGATTCAATGAGTTCGTAAAAGATCTCTTGTCTGTTTGTTTTGTAGTTCTTTTATATCAAGACAGTTTTTGGGCGGTGTAGGGTTCTTGCAAAACCTTTTTCGTCCTTTTTTCGTAGTAAGAGCATAAACAGTAGTAGATTTAAGAATTCGGTGATCAGTTTCAACACATAATCACCCGTAATTTTAATATAATATATAAAACGTTAAAAAATGGCAATTTCAATATATTGTATAA
>JAUBWS010053878.1:0-17218 GCA_032270445.1 Darlingtonia californica
GGATAACGCGCCGCTTTACTCACAATGATACCATTTTGTGAAGATAGCTCGTCATTGGGCAATCCCTGTAAATTCCACTCTGCAAGCTGAATTTTGAATAATTATATGAATTAATCCAATTGCGTGTCTACCAATATATAACATAAAATACAAACGGACAAGGTATCAGTACTTGGTACAAGTAATTCCTTAACCCTTTTAAGGCAACAATCTCTAAAACAATGGTCAACATTTTGGAAACATATTAAGGATAGCGTTGGGTTTGAAACAGTTAATGAGCAATACTGAACATGATCAAAAATTAGTTAAATAATACATAATAATATATATACTTTAGAGAATCGGGCAATTTTGAAAAAATCGGAAAATCGGAATAGCCGCAGGTTTGGACATGGTAATTGGACATGTTAGACTTACAGTAGCAGAATCGATGAGAAGTGATGTGACATTCAAATTAAAAGTGAACGGTATGTTTCGTGTATGCATCTCTTTCTGCCAGTTCTTCTCCAAAGATTTTCTAAATTCCTGATTGAAAGGACCGCTGTAGGAAAGGAAAGCTGTACCAAGAAGAACATCTCCAACCAATCTATGAAACAGTAAGATAATGGTTTCAACGTGAAAAAAATGCCTTAACAAGTACCATGTGTCCTGTTGTCTTAAAGGGGAATAGAGTTGTGAGTTCCCTACATTCAATTGTAGCTAAT
The DNA here is from genome assembly GCA_032270445.1 of Darlingtonia californica. Lineage (NCBI taxonomy): Eukaryota > Viridiplantae > Streptophyta > Magnoliopsida > Ericales > Sarraceniaceae > Darlingtonia > Darlingtonia californica. Next base: position 705 of record JAUBWS010053878.1, read on the forward strand.
TAACACCAGGATAGAAAAGTCATATACAACATGCTATAGAAAATGGTTTTTAGAGCCTTTTTACTTTTCTTTGATTAATTCTGGTTTCTCAAATTCCAAAAATTGTGTTACCCTATAGCTTTTAAAAGGAATTTCAGAACTCAAAGGGTTAAAAACCACTGAATTTCCAAATTTAAAAAACTTTTTCTTGCGCTTCCTTTCATTGGTTTTGGAACGCTTAATACTACTGCAGCCTGTTGGAAGAAAATTTGTTGTAGACCAAACCATCAAAATGGGAAAATTAAACAACATTTTTACCTTTCTGTTTGTTGCGTGAATTCTTTACTTTGTTCAGTCCATCGCTCTTTCTCACCAGCCAGACCATTTATCAACGCTGAAGCTGCTACCATTTTACGCCTACATGTCTCTGCGTCGTCTAAAAGCGTCTACCACAAAAAAGAAAAAGATGAGTCACGAGGATGTCACGAAACTTAGTGATATTATTGTTAATAGCACAAGGTTCCCATCCAGATGGCAAAAAAATTCGGTTCAATATTTTTTGAATAAGTTCTGATTGAATATCAATTTTTCGTATATAATTTCTTTTACCTTTTTACGCCAGCCCTAAATGGTGTTTATTTTTTGCCACCGCCGTTATAATGGCCAAAAGATGGTTATTTTTTAAAAAAGTGGGGTTAATTTTGAACCACGATTTTTCTTGTAAACAGTGTAAAGGCTTGTTTGTCTGAAGAAAAAACGGAACTTTATGAATGAAACTTTTTGATAATGATACACATTCTATGATGTAAAACGAAGAAATAAATTTTGTTTAAGACACAGATTTTATGGGATTTTATATAAGAAAATACTAAAAATTTAACTATTTTCCCCTCTTATTCTGTAACTGGTGTAAAACACGGTCCCATATACCGAAATTCGGGAGTGGCGGAATAAGGGCCGGCGTAAAAAGAGAAGGTATATCTTTTAGTATGAAATTGATCGTGATATATGGAAGTTGTACGATACTGCGAAATTCTAGCTGCTTACTTGTTTCTCTCTCATGGCTGATTCATATTCAGCTTGAGCAACATCAAGTTCGTTTTGTTTTTCATCAAGTTGGCTTTGTGCTGTTTGTAAGTCAGTCATTGCCACTTCTAGCTTTGCTTCTTGGATCGATAAGTTTGCCTGTGGAACAAAAATATGTTTTTATTACAGGGAAAAAGCAAGGGAGGCGTAGCAGTCTTGGTATAGTACATTGTTTTCAAGATTTAGGTTCCAACCTTATTGAGCTTCTTAATCAATTATCAGATATAAAATATTGTGTTTATATTAAGCTTTTTCGTTCATGTAAGTGCAAGAGAAGTGAGATTCTTAGTAAACAACAATCTTCCTAAATTAGCTGCAATACTAAAGATTTCTTTAAAACTTCGGAGGTCATAGTACGCGGTTACTTTCAAACGGGTTTCTTCTAAAAAAACGTACACAACACCAGAAAGGAAAGGCTACCATGTGCGTATTACAGGTGTCATAAAAAGACTAAACAGGGAGTAAAATATGCAATTCCCAAATTCGAATAGGTAGAATATCCAAATTCGATGAAATCTATACTGACTCTATATGATACATTTCCTGTTGATTTCGTGATCAGTCGAATTATGGAAGTTTTCTTATGACTGAGAATTGAACCAAACGACTCTATGCTGCGTTTTCCGTAAAAAAAAACTTTTTGGGGATGATTTATATTAGCCAGAAAACATGACATGAAATACTCAAACCTTCAGTGGAAGCACTTCTTTATTGACGGAGAAAAATTTTGCCATGGCTTTTGTCCACGAACACAACCCAGCAACATTACCACATACCTTTAATGGAGAAAATAATTTTAATATTTTAAAGAGGTTGGAAGAAAATTGCGGAAATTTTACAATTCCTTATCTTAATTCAGGAACTTTGTTTACTTTCACTGATTAGACGTTATTATAGGAGGGAACAACCACTTAAGTTTTCTGTATGTTTTGAAGAAAGAGTCTTCGAGAATAATTGGCCATGATTAAACGATCCTCACAAGGAATTACCCCAAATCCTTATAATCGCGAACACTCAGGAACCCATAACAAACGTACCCTTTTAGCATTTTCCAGTGTATAATCTTCTGCTCTGAAGTAAGGTTCCATCAATTCCACCATCTCTTCATTGATCGTATCTTTTGGAAATTCTTGCAATGCTTGCAGAAAACCAGCTTGTGACATAAACTATAAAATATGTGTTGAATATTAGTAAACGTCAAAAAAGTATAGTACGAAGCCAAAAAACCTGATCTCTCCCTTCTATCTTAAATTTTCTCGAAAAAAATACGCACCAGAATACGTTCCTTGTAACAACAGGGAAGAGAAACAGAGGAGGTGAGATTTTCAAGCTATATGTCAGCAAGTTTCTAAAAAGATCTCTAACCTATATATAAGCAGAGGAACTGAGTTTTTAGTCAAATATTACATTAAATTATTTTTTTACTTCTTGATATTCTGATCTCACTAGAAATCTAAGTTTTCTATAAGTAAAAGTGTATTGAGAAAAAATCAACTAATGCAAAGTTTACCCTAAGCGACTCAGACCATGATGGTTTACAACCAGGACGATCAGGATCAGGTGTCACAGGATCAATCCCTTTCCTTGATAAGATTAATACACAATCCATAATCCGCATAATCAAGGGTGGTGGTTTGCCAAGACGCCGGACGGTTGCAATATCCGCTGATTTGATCGTCTTAAAAAAAAAAATAATAATGTAAATGTAAACTGGCTCTTGGTTAAGATAAAGAGGACAACATCATTATTTTTTTCAGAAACGTACGGAGACCGCACGGGTGGAAAACCATGCTTGAAAGAAGAGCATAAGGAAAAACTTGTCTTGATTATTCAAAAATTTCAAGAGCACTAAAGATGGCAAGTGTAAGTTGTTCATTTACCAATATAGTTTTCCGTAGGTAGGCAAATTTTCATTGAGAAGTATTGTCGAATAAATATAGGGTACCTGTAATGCGGCTTCAGCTTCTTCTAACGCAGGTTTTGCTGCTTCCAATTTAACCATCGCTACAGATTTTTCTTCCTATAATACAGATATTGAAAATTGGCTCACTTTAAATAGGTTAAACCAAGGTTGAAAGAAGGACCTTGGTTTCACAGTCTCGATAATTTCAAAAAGAATATTTTCCTGGAATGGATCAAAAACTCTAAACCGATATTTATCTAAATATTTTGCTATACTATAAACAGGAAACAAAACGTGCTCTGTTATTCGTCGACAAAATTCATCTCCATACACTGACTATGAATCATCATAATTCCGCCCCTCCCCCTTTATTAAGGACGGGGGAAATTCAAAAATATATTCCTTGAGAGGGAAAGCAGGAGCAAGAGGGTGGAGGAGCTAATAAAACATCTCTTTCCTGTCGACTATGGTTTATATGACAATAAATTCTAGGTCCCTTTTGTTTGAAATTTTCTAAAACTAACAATGATGTTGGTTGCTGAAGCCATTTAGCTTTGAGACGTTAATGAAAAGGGTTTGAGTTATAAAGAAAATTGGGGAAAAAATATTCCAATTATGGAAACCTACGCTTCCATTTTGGAGCACAAAACATAGGAGCGTGATTTTTAGTTTAGGAATGAAAGTGATAAAGTCAGAGGGCTGCCATAAAAACACTGCACTTACTGCAATGACGTCAACAATAGCCTGTGCGCGATCTTTGACAACTTGGACTTGTGATTTGACTTTTTCAGCAGCCTGTGCCTTCTTGGTTACTTCTTTTAAAACAGTGTCTGCTTTCAATGAAGCTACAGCTAGTTCTTTCTCTTTTACTGCAAGCTCCTTGGAAAGCTCTGCGACTGAGTGACTAGCCTCCATCAGTTTATCGAGACCGATATTCATGCGATGGGCAAGGCCACCTATTTCGTCCTTCTGTGTAGAGTAGACTTGTTTATACGAATTCATAAAGGAAAGGTAGGATTTTGGTGTAACGTGTGTTTGCCGACGAAATCTATACAAAGAAAAAAAGGAAAAAACGAACCGGCAATTATGTATATGAAGAACTTTATTATACCGAAAATAGACATTTTATTCCGATATCCTTCAGTGTGGCATCTGCGGAGAAGAACCGGTAACAAATACTTACCTTAAAAGCACAGATCCTACCTTACCGAACAGGTATTAGATCAACGTACATTACAGAATGACATCTGCAAATGAGAGCTGACGACGAGTATTTGATACCTTATAAGGATAATTTTCATTCTCCCTTGCAGAGAGAAAATTACATACCTTTCGAAATAATCTTTACAGTACAGAGCAACACCATCATGAATGGAACCCATACACTTCACCAACTCGTTCTTCGTTTCACTCGTACACGTGATCTCAAAGTTTGACAAATAATGCATTGCAACTTGAATAAGTGCATCTTTCGGCCACCTTTGGAACCAATTTATGGTACAGCCACTGATCAGTCCTGGGAATTGTAAAGCACGTGATCGGAACTTCTCACCAACCTAAACAAACGAGCTATTGTGGTTAGTCTCAATATTTATAATTAGTAATCAAGCAGTTAAATCAATCTAAAGCGGCTATTTCTACGTTTGACCACGTAATTGCGAGCACCAGATAATAAATTCAAAAAGAATAATGACTTACTGGGGAAAAACATAAAGCAACGTGTAAATTATTTCTTGCGCGATTGATGAAATATTCGTAAAGGTTTTCTGACGTCGGTGGTCGTCTCGGATATTCCTTCTTCATGACGGGTATTAACTCCGTCGTTATTTCGTCGATTTCGTCACGAGCAAATAAGTTAGAAACCTATATATTAAAAACATTTAAAGAAAAAAATATGTGACAATGACCTAATAGGATATATTAATATAATACTCTTCTTAGTTCTTTGTGTAGTAAGTCACTTTACCACAATTGCGTTAGTTCAGCAAACTTACTATGAAATAGTTGAGGACAGCTCCCGGTTCAAATAGAAAGGAAAATAACTACGTTAAAGCAAGTTCACAATGAAATTAAGCAGTATATACCTCACTGCAACACAATCTACAATATTACTGGACTCATGAGTTCTGACCTTAGCGCCTGAATCATTTCAGCATGGATCCAGCATTTGTTGTAAGTGATCCTACTTCACTCTACCACAATTGCGTTAGTTCAGCAAATTTTCTATGAAATACATACCTCACCGGATGAAAGGACATTATTGAGATATTCTAAAAATCCTTCATCTTTAACCTCTTGATCAGTGAAAATGAAAGTGATTCCTTTGCCTTGCTCACCAGCAACACGATACAAATATTTCAAATCATCCATCAGATTGGATACATTGTATGACCTAAAACGTTTGTTATGCATAACACATAGCCTTTATGACGAATACTTGAATTATACACTACCGTGTAAAAAGTGGTACCCGTAAAATTACATTTTTATTCATATATTTGTTTTTTCATTTTTTTGGTTTAATTTATTCAACCGCAGCCCCCTGCAAAACCAGCGCTTTTTTGTTTGGAACCTGAGTTTTTCAAGAGCACTTGATTCTAACTTTGTCTTTTTTCAAGCCGCTTATCTGATGTGATGTCTTGCAAAGTAACTAAACGCCAAAACTGTTTTCAAAATAATTCAATTTTCTCGAGAGAGAAATTGTGAAAAAGATTAATGAATGAAAATTACCTGGTGATGGTAATTTGAAAGGTCTTGTAGCCAGCAATGAAAGATGCAAGCCTGGTCAAACTTTGTTTGCCAGATCCTCCTACACCAACTAACAATGCATTACCACGAGGTGTGGCCAGTATACGTGATATCTGTACAAAGACAAATATTTTAAAAGAAAGTAGCTTATATCCAATTAAAAGAGCGCTCACTCTCCAATCTAAAATTGATGCTTACTGCTCCTTTAGGTTCTTTGCAAAAAGTCAGCTATTCCTCAACCGGGATAGGTTTGCTTACTTAGTCCAAGGAAGAAAAACATTTATTGAAAGGAAAATCAGAGGGAAGCAAAATATCGTTAATGGCAGCAATTTCTCCTCGTGAAAGTTTCTCTATCCAACTCGCACAAGCAATGTTATAGGTGTTTATTAATGGTTGACCAGCGATCTCACCTTAACTAAACTAGTGATTGCATCTTCGAAAAATACCAGATCTAGCCCTGAACCTCTCACGGTTTCATTATATTGACACATGAACATCTTCAAGCGTTCACGAAGACTTTCCATTGAAGCGATCTAAACAGAGTTTGAGTTCATTATAATACCATTTGAGAACCAGGTTATATCGGCAACATTCACGTTTTTGTTTATAAGAAACCCGTTTATAAGAAACTAGAGGCTGGAGGTTTCAGTACTGAATTTTTTAGGCTCCAAATAATTAAGAAACTTATAACTTATAACTATTATGAATAGTAAAACCTATTTCCCCCAAGCTTTTATGAACCATCGTGTGAGATTGATGCACTGATCTTCTCAATCATTGGAAAGATGGAATGTCAACTTCATTGATGTGAATCATCAAATTGGATTGTCAATTTCAAGTTTCAATGGAAAAAACAAAACAAAAAAATACTGCAGGTTTAAATGTTTTTCGCGATTGCCTTTCATTTTCAGATCATTCCAATGTGTGCTACCCAATGTAAATTTTAGAAACCAAGTAAGAAACTTTCAGTACTGAAAACACAGAAAAATTAAGAAACATTCAGTACTAGGGCCTTTAACTAGTTTCTTAAAAACATACGTGTACAATTAATCATGCCACATAAACGCGTGCATAAAGTTTCTATAGCAAAAATTGTCACTTTTTGCTGTCTTGGGAAGTTTCCCCAAAGCTATGTACGCATGTTTTTGCGATTCACTATTTGTTTGCATGTTTAAAGAAGGAACTCCATGAGGTGCGAATTAACCGCTAAAGGCATTGCTTACATTTTACATTACGCACTTTAGTAGCCTGTACCATACCGGTGCGGCGGTCTGGTACAGGCTAGCACTTTAGTGGGTTTTTTGGTTCTGATCTTTTGAACGAAATAAATCTCGTGGTTTAAAAGTAGAATTCCTACTAAAAATACATTCAAATATTTCAACTCAAAATGCAGAAAAAGCTATGCCCTTAATATACAAAATACACATTTTAAAAAGGTTGGCTGAATCGTTTATTTAATTTGGCAAAATTCATTTCATGAAATTTCTACTGGCTACCGCCCCATTTATTGCCGTACATTTGGACGACAAAATAACTTTGAAACAGACAGGGACACTCCATACCAAATTAGAAACTTACGGGTTCATAAATTTTGGGTTGATCGAAATCGGAATCATCCAGCTCATCCCCTGTTGGTTCCGGAGCATCTCTGGAAGGTAGAAAAAGATTATTAAGAAACCTATACCATATCAGAACATCAGTTTGAGATGGACTCGTCTGACCTTATTTGGTCTCATCAGTACTGCTTAGTCCTGTGAATGCTCGTGGACATCTTGGCGTCGAGCATTCACAGGACTAAGCCTTAAGCAGTACTGATGAGACCTAATAAGGTCGAAACTAGTCTCTTGCTGTCCCTGTGAATCTCCAGCACGGAGGTGAGCATTTAAGGTTGGAGTCCATCTCAAACTGATGTTCTGATATGGTATTGCACTCTCCACCTTACAGATGTTTATCTTACTGTATTAAGAAACCTGTTTTATGATAGTTTTTCAGACAATTCGGATATAATGGCATTACTTAACCAGCAGAAGAAGTCAGTTTTGAATACCCATAACCGATTGATAAAAAAAAAACAAAAGCTCCACAGTAATGCAGAGCAATCTTTTTCGTTCAAAAAAAATTCTGCAAAAATTAAGTGACAGGTTAATCCTACAGCACCACAAAAGTAGCTGCAAAAATGAATTACACACAGACTGCATAGGTCTTTGTAACAAGAATAATCTTACCTTAGAAAATCCACGAAATATGAATCGACATCCAGGTTAGATAGATCGAAATTTGGTCCAATATCTTCATTGCATACCTGCAGAAGAACCTTGTTGAACCATTTCTTATCAGCCTCGTTCACAAAACGATCGCTGATAACGCGTATACATTCGTGTTTCCATAGCGATAGCAAAGTGGATGTATCAGCGATGACTTCAGCTGTGGCATTTAGCATACCCTGCCAGATACGAGATAGATCACGAAGGTTGAATATGTAATGGAATTTGGCCGGAGTTGGAAGCATTTTGACCTGAAAATAAATTTCTAAATTCTAAAGAGCTATCTAACAAACAAACTACGAAAAGAATAAAAAGATATAAATAAAACAAATAATAGAGCACCTTTCCTGCACAAAGTCAAAGGTTCCATATCCGAACAAAAACACGGGCTACATAAAGCCAATATTGGCTCGGTATTTGGAGAATCGGAAAGAAATTTTACCTTGGTAAGTTGCCACAATCTTCTTGTGCACGTGACTAAATTTTCAGCCAATTGCATCACGGTATCTGCGAATCCACGTTCTTTACAAAAATGACCTTTACATATGACACCTGAAAATAATTTTTTGAATAGGCATCTATTGACGGAATTAATACATCGTATTAGCCAAGTTGAAGACCCCAGTCGCACATGGCGTCTTAAAGGTGTCTAAAGCACTTTTAGAACATTCAGGATGTGCTTTTAGGCCGTTTTGGGGATGTTAAGGGAGTTGAAAAGTGTACATGATAACAATATAACGTTTATAAAGTGACAAGCTCCGCAAATAAGAAAGAAAACATTGGCCGTATTTATACTGAGACGAATAGTTCGTCTTGATGATTGGTTCGTCTAACAAAAGAAATGTCTTTTTTCGACGCATTTATACTGTCGAGTAAATTGATAATTAGGACTATTTATTCGCCTATCAGACGATTAGTTCGTCTCAGTATAAATACGGCTATTCAAACAAAAAACTTACCGAAAATTTTATCAATTGAAGCATTTGAGGGTAGAGTACAGTTGAAGACAGCAAACTGCCGTTTTAATCGCTCAGGGATATCTTTACGACCACCTCCTGGATGTATCATAGCAGCAAGGAATTGAATATCAACAATTGTGGTAAAATCACCAGGTTTGTCGAGGTTGTAGAAACCACCATCACTCATAAGTTGTCTCACTATCTCGTTTGTTACCTATGAAAAATTTGGTTATAGAATTGTTAACTATTTTACGGTTTTGACACACTATCTCGCTTGTTACCTACCATAACCAAATTTGTTAGAATCATCAACACTCATATTCATTAGTTTACGGCTACACAGAGTGTCCTCTTGAGTTCTCCAACCACTTAAGTGCCGATGATAAACATATTTGTCATGGGATTTTAATTCTTAGGTTCGTGACCTAAGAGCTCTGGGACCCATGCACCAGGAAACGGTCCCCGGTCAAGAAATAGACTCTAAAGATTCCCAAAATGTTGAAAATTTCCAGCACAAAATGTTAGAAACTTGTCACCCTCTTGAATAAACGGCAGGGAGCCTCGTAGAACAAACGGTAATAGATTTGAATCTAACCGCATCGGTACAAAAGTTACCGTCAACTGAGCTTATTATTCCAGTTATCAAAATACTATTGTGCGGTACATAGTTAAAAAAAGAGTATTAAAAAGAAGTACTGAAATCGGAAAAAAAAACTGAAAAAAAAAAGCTTTCCGTGAATTTTGGTCTTATTCGGGAAAGTTTATCTCGCTAATTCTATAAAAAATGGCGAATCAACAGTTCATCCAGCTAGACTTTTTTTGGTTGTAAGTCTGAAAGATAATCGGGAATATATTCAAGAAATTTTTCTTGCGAGATCCTCTACGATAAAAGCAACTCCTCACCTGATCACCCCATTCATTGATGACAGGCATATTGACGTCATCAATAAATATTGTCATACTTTTACCAGCAACAGGTCCATACGTACTCCCCATTCGCTTGTCTACGTAGCTTTCGATTGTTCTCTGAAAAGAAATAAAAACACGGCTTAACTTAACAAACTCTCCTCGTCAACTTTCTTGTAAAGGATTGGTATCAACAGAGATCCACTATTGGCTCAACAACATCAGAGGCCTCCGAAATAAAATGTATTTTAACCCTTAGAACTGTAATGTTCAAATATGGATATTATTTACAATGATCGTTTTACTCTTCGGTTTTCTGAACTGTTTCTTTCCTGGAGACATCACCTACAAGTACCTTTATGGAATCAATAATGGTTGATAATTTCAATCGCTAAAAGTCTCGAAAGCCTCTTCACTTCTATTATCAATTACAACCTTACCCAGTGAACTAATAATTAGTGTTCATTGTCATCTTAGGGGACAGTTTCGTGCAGGTGTCGAACACTGTTAAGGTTTAAACGCAGCCCTATTTCATAAGCTAAGCCGAAATCAAAAGCTTTTGAGCACAGTTAGGCACTAATTTTGAAAAAGTCAAGGCGATCCGTACGAAAGTACTTAACCACCCAGTCAATGGTCCCTTCAAAGCTTAATTACCTGGAAATGCAATGGTGTTGAGGCGGAGGAGAAATTGAATCGTTTCGTGAGATGCAGTTCAGGATCATAGTGTTTCATATAACTTTGTATCATAATCGTCTTCGCTGTTCCTTGTTCACCGATCAGTAAAGTTGCCTAGATAAAATTGTTGGAATTAGAAGTGAGTACTGATAAACTATACTGATGCATATCTGACAATGTAAACAAAACAAAGATAAATACAAAAATAAACTCTTAATTAAATTCTGATAGAATTATACCTAACATTATACTTTTAAAGATATAAATATAATACAATACAGACAAATTACTGATTATAAGTACTGATAAAACTGAATTAAATACTGATTTATTCAATGAACGCGTCATAAGAAATACATCTTCTCAAGACAAACCTGGAGGAAAAAAGTGGTGAAAATATAAATTATTTCTTGTATTATAACCATATAGAACTGTTAAGACCGATTAACGCTAAACTTAAGCCTTCTATTTTACACAAATGAATCGCGTATATTATTCCATGAAAATTTCATTTCAGAGAAATTATTAGTTCTTCGAACATCTTCCATGAAAAAATATGGAAAATAAATGATGAAAATTTAGCTAGCCCTCACCTTTCCTTGCTTTGCGATTGTTTGCAACAAGAAGTTTGTTCGTACATTGTCCACATTCGGGACAAGAATGGACGAATATTCAGGGGTGTGATCGCTTGGGTAAATATACTCTTCCACTTTCTTTGACCAATGGCACCATTCGCCTTCCTTATTCACAAAATATTCGAAAATAGTATGGCTGGATCCATCGTCGTACATTGGTAAATCGAGATCAAGATTCCTTCTCATGAATTCTTCCATTTTGTCTCGATCATCTAGTTCCAATGCAGCTCCGCAACTCCACATTAGCGCAAATACATAGAGTTTACCGATGTGGGAGGGGGTAAGCTGTGTGCCTTCTGATGTTGGTGGCAGTAAACCGTTCAATACATCAATTGACTGAACATATCAAAGTAGAAAGAAATTTAAAAAGTCATGAAAAGTACAGAAGTTTGAAATTACACATTTTCAGGTATTCTGACACGCATAACGGGTATAGCCTTCATAAAGGTCTGAGTAAAAATTTACTTTAGAAAGAATATCTGTCATTATGCGACGAAAAATGGACAACCATTTAAGTAAAGATAATAAGTGATTGTTTTGTAGTATTTCAGTTTCTGGAGGGAATATGAAAACAGATTTGAAAAAGCTTCGAAGATACAGTATATAGGTATTTTTATCGTATTATTTGCACGTGGTGACGTCACCAAGTAACCATAGCAACTTTTACCTTTTAAGCATAATTTTCTTAGAACTCTTAATGAGGACTAACTGCATACCAAATTTAATTTCTATCATTATCTCCTCCTGAGGCATAGCCCGCAGACCTACTAGGCCCTCCTCAGTCTTCAGTAACTCAAAAAAAAGCCAGTCCTTGTAGGGGTTAAACCAAAAAAAGATATGACAATTTTTACCTGTGCTATATAATTACATTCCAGTAGATCCATTTTAGGTGCAACATTTTCATTCATAAAGACCAACAGTTCTTGAAATGATTTGTTGTAGAGTGTTCTTATCGTCTCTCCTTCGTGGAGGTCACGCTTCAATAACCAACCCTGAATCACAAATGCAAAAAATGAAGTTGTCAACAACTTTTCAATCAAGCAAATCCTTTTCCTAAAAAAGGTTGTTCTCACGAAAATACTGCGGATATGCTCAAATTTTCTTGACTAATGACTGATGATACTAAATTTTCGAGACACCCCGGGAGGCAAAACGTTCTTTAAAGCAGTTTGTTAGCCTGTACGTACACCGCACCGGTATGGAAAATTGTTTCGTAGAGTTTGAGTACAGGATGGCAGTTTGTGGGACCCTTAATCTTAAATTTCGAGCCTAGGTTGGCTAAAAAACAGTTTCCCTGGAATTATTCTATGAATATCTTGAAATATGCAGATAATTATAGTTTTCCTTAAACTTTCCTTCACCAAAAATTGGGGCGGCAATGACGCCGGCCCTGCTAAAGGTTAAAGCAAGGTTTTTATAAAATTATGCTGTCGCATGAACATTCAAGCAGCATTAAAATTTAGTTGATTGCTAGTTGGTATTGTAAAATCCCTAATATATACCTTTTTATGAAATTCTTGAACTAGGTAAGGAAAAGGTGCTTTATTGGAAAACCCTTTCTTTAAAATTTTACTAGTTTCCTGTCTAAACATGCATTAGAAGTAACGTAACGCCAAGTAAGCTTGGCGTGTGCAGGGTATGTGGATCAGACTATTTTGAAGATTGAACTTTTTTACCTCGAGAATTGGTTTCCAGTCTAGGCAGGATGGGCTCATGTAAACCATTCCATTTCTTGATACAGTAGCCGGTGAAGCATTGTCGATATTGTGTGGTTCAAAGACTATTTTACAGAATGGTGACATTGGAATTCGGTCACCATTAGCAAGTGTCAAAGTTTTGTTGTCATCAAGTACTGAATTCAAATTCTCAATCCAAATAGCATCTACTGGTCCATCAAGAACAATCCATATTCTCTCTCCTAAGGATATAAGCAATCATCATGGATTCATGATAGGATTTTCCATGATTTCCATAAATTTTGCGGGTATCGAAAATCAATATATAACTTTTAATCAAAATGGGATTCAAGAAAATGCCATGACGTTTCTCAGAAATATGCATAAATCTCTAAGGGTTATCGTTTAAAAAAAAAAGCCGGAGTCCAGGGTGTTGGTCATAAAAAAATACACGAACCTTCTTAATGTGCGGAAAATCAGTGACAGTTAATTTTCTCCAACAAAAGACTCGTGAAACCGTCAAACTCGGAATTGCTAAGATCTAACCTCCCTGATTAGGGGTCTGAAAGCGATGCGGAGAGATTTACAAATCAACTTTTGCCTCTTTCCTACCTTTTTTCGCTCTTAAAGTTTTCCGCCACAACGTTGAAAAGATTCCATCAGTCCAATCATTTGTTGCAACATCTAATTTACCGAACATTTGAGGTGCTGTGATTGCCTTTGGATTCATCCGGAACTCTTTATGTGGCATCCCAATATCTGTCATAGCCTTCATAAGGGTATGTATACACGTTGTTTTTCCTGTTCCACTCGGTCCGAGCGCCATCATTCCATGTCGTACACGTTGTGTTTCATATAGCTGTTCAATTAAAACAGAAAATTGCAAACATCAGGTAAAACTTTGTTGAGAAGTATCGGGGAAAGATGGATAAGTTAATGAAAACTTGTTACAAAACCTATGGGGAAGTCACTTTGGTGTAAATAACTGATGATCTTGCAAAATATTTTCAGTTCAGCCTTCGGAATCCATATGTAAATAGGCCGGTAAATATTACCAACAAGCTTTGAGGTCAACAGTGCCAAATATCTTTCTAAATTTCTAAAGCCGTAGACAAAATATTTACCTGGATTAATTTTAATGTCCATGCTGGATGATTGATCAGACCACTTTCTTTACATTTCGCATCGATTGATGCTTCAAGATCAGGATAGCCAGCTTTATCCAATGAAATAGCAGGAAATAAATCATTGATCAAACTTAAAAACAACGGTTCGTCTTCGTCCACCTGTGAAGAAATACAATGCACGTGCATAAATTGGCCTTAACAATATGATTTTATTCGATTTCTTTATCGAATCCCCTTCAGTAAAATTTTCGCGTTGTAAACTTTTGCGGTTCAGCCTTTTGCGTAAAAAAAGCTTTCGTGAATTATTCTCACGTCCTTTTTTGCCAACAACCTCAGGAAGGTGTCGGAATTAGGGAACCCTAAGTTCCAGGTTCACCATTCTTAATACTCGGCCACGGTTCTCAGCGTCATAAACATGTTAATTGATAAAACTACGAATATTTCTATCAAAAATCAAGAATTTTTTTCGAAATGATTGTCAGATGGTGCAAAGTCTATTATCGCCGATATATCGATATTAACAAATTTCTTCTACATACGATAACATTTAGTCCCGATTTGGCATATATTTTATTCAAGTCGCTTACCAGTTTTGACAGATTCATATCTCTTAATACTCTCATTACAATTTTATTTTCACTATCTGTAGGATTATTTCGTTTTGCTTGTCCCAAAGTCCTCAACACCGAAAGCATGTTTCTCAATCCAAAGTCATAATGAACTTGCTTCGTGAGCTGCTCTTCGCACAGCTTGTAAAGCGTGAAAAATTTTCGCGCTAAAATCACATTGTCAAGGAAACCGCAGCTTGCCAATTTGACGCGTATGATGATCTGTCGATCCGGAACCATCATGGCGACGGTACGGAATTGAATTTTTAAGTTCTCAGGTAGTTCTTGTCTTCCTGCGTAACCAGGATTCTAAACAAATAAAATAAATAACTTCAACGTTGACTGAAACACCGTTCAGAAAAAGTCATATAGGAATGTCAATACGATTGGTGTTCAAAATGAAGTTGGTACTTTCTCCGACATTGTCGCCAATGGCATCAGTGAAAACTTCCAAAAATATACTAGATAATTCAAAGAGGGAAAGTATTTTGCGAATACATTTTCAAAACAGAGTAAGGGTCATGAATAGTTCTAGAAAATTTTCAAAAAATAAGAATAAGACATTTTTCAAATCTACATGAATTGAGCGTCATCATTAAATTTTACGGGGAAAGTGCTATTGGGATTAATTCAACGTCACTGCTTAAAATAAGTCAACTCTGAAACTGAAAGGCTTATAGAACGCCTTTTTCAAGTTTATATAATTGACATTGTAAAACAATTTAAACTTGCAGGTATTTTTGGAAACCGAAAACACACTATGCTGTAATCTATTGATAGGTCACAAAACCGTGGATTTCCTGACAGAAAAACAGAAGGATATGCTGCCTGTTCGTTTAAAAAAGCTATGGTTACATACCATTGTAAGAAACAAACCAAACTCCGGATTCATATGAACAGTGTCTCCATCAGTAAAAAGAAATTGTGGTTTTCTTTCCTTCTTGCATGACAAAATCACATGAATTTGTTGTGCAGCTACCGATAACACTGGTAGATCAATTCGATTAAACTCATCAAAACATCCCCAACTCCCTGATTGGGCGAGACCTTTGAATATTCGACCCAGACCTCTGTAGTCCAACTGATCGGAGCAGTTGAAGACAACAACATATTTACCAAGTGCTTTTCCCATGTCTTTCACAGTCTCTATAAAATTGAAGTTATCGCAAAAAAGGTAGCCTTTTGTAGACATAAAAATATGATTTATAATTCACATGTTCCAGTTAAACCAAATTTATTACGAACTTTCTAAATTTGATATTTTAAGTTTATTAGTGTCTGTTAGAACTGTTTTCCCTTTAGACGAGTAACCTACTTTTCTTAATATACCAGCCGGTACCAAAAATGCTAGTACTACTAAAATCATGTTAACTCTTCCGCGACTGATGCAACGATATGCTAACTACCTTAAGGGAAGAAATTTTCGCGGGAATTTAATTTCGCGGTTGGCCAAAATGATTTTTTTCACGGAATATAATTTTGCGGTTAGGAAATTGAATTTCGCGGACGACCGATTATGAAAAATTTTGCGGGAATTTAATTTTGCGGATGGCCATATTTCTTTCGTTTTTGAAGAGATTTGTATTTTGAAGAGCGTTTTGCAGAGATTTGTTTGACAAATTAGTGTTTATCTTTATGTATGATCCTTTTTTTTGTTTAATTTCGCGGACGGTCGATTTTGAAAAATTTCGAGGGAATTAAATTTCGCGGTTACCTGATTTTGAAAAATTTTGCGGGAAGTTAAATTCGCGGACGATCATTTTTGAAAAATTTCGCGGGAATTAAATTTCGCGGATTTTAGCAAAAACCGCGAAATCCGCGAAATTTTCTTCCCGCGAAAATTTCTTCCCTTAAGGTATGTATTTTATTATGTATTTTCAAGTCATCTGACCTGTTTTCCCTGTACCAGCAGGACCTGCAGGACTTGCTCCCATAGACATGTTGAGTG